>PVLD010009335.1:0-77593 GCA_004027595.1 Dinomys branickii
AAATTTGCATGTCTGTATATGGGTCCATACATCTACAATTCGAAGATATCAATGGATAAAGCAACAACAACTGTTGAGACCATATCACCTTGTCTATAGATTAGTTGTGATTGTACTATTTTCTATGATAATGGGTGTCTGTTTGTCAATAGGTTTTTGTACTTTTATGTTTCTAAAATAAAAAAATAAAAATAAATTAGTTAATTAATTAAAAAAAAAAGTATTCCTCTGCTTAGTCTCAGCCAGAAACCTATAATCCTCTGCCAGTTAAGAAAAATAATCTTTCTCATATTGGGTAAAGAAACTGGTAAAGTTCAGTGGTAATTGTGATGAACAAGCTCTTGCTGTTAAATGCCTTGCTCATATTTATTTTCATTTAATTTTTTCTTTACTTATTTGACAATAGCAGGCAATCTTACTCCATTGTACTGGAAGATACTTAAGAGATAAGGTTTGAGTTACTACACATTTGATCAAGAGACATATTTGTAGGAAATCTAGTTGAAATTGTTCTTCATATGAAAAGGTTTTCTTTGCTTCAGGAACCAAATACTGTTAACAATTACGTACACCCTTACCAGTTGAAGTACCAGGTATAAACAATGCTTTCCTAGGTACTGCTGCAAGATTTAATTGATCACTAAATTTCACTTATATACAGGTCTCTAAAGTTCAAAAACTATGATTCTCTATCCTCTTTGTAAGGAAAACTTAGAGTTATGATGTTTCTCAGAGCAGCACCTAAGATTATAGCAAAAGTACTCAGCTATAACTCTATTTAAACTTGACCTCTTCCATACATTAAGTATTGTTTTTGCAAAATTGTTTCATTTCTCTGCACTTTAGTGTGTCAAAAAGTGCAAAAGACAATATAGGTAATATACTTCAGGATTGTTTTAATAGTTCAATAAATTGATGTGTGTAAGATGCTCATGACAGGATAGTTTCTACGACATAAAAATTAGTCAATCACTTGTGGTTATTTTAATTATGCACTTTGTACTGATCTTATTATTAGTCTTTTGGGACACTATGAAGAAACTTCATCAGTTAATTCAGGGGAGTGCACAGAAGACATGTCCAAAACTTTGTCCTGAGCCCCTCTGATTTTTTAGCCAGAGCTAATTGCACAATGTGTAAGGTCTGTCATACCCTGACCAATGTCTTTATTCCTGTTCAAAGAATTTGTTCATGTCAAACAAATGAACACTGAAGACAAAATTTTCCCTGCCAATTATAATCAATTCACAGGTAATGCCAAGCCTTGTTGTCCCAAGAAATTCTAGCAAATTTATTGTACTATTAATATTTCAATTTTTATTTTATACTTTGTATAGCTGATACATTGGGTAAACTTGAGGAGTACAGAAGCTTAACTAAGTAACTCAGCAGTTCTACAGTTACCATCTAGGGTGTAGAGGACATGCCCTAGGGTGGCTGTTTATGTTCTAAGATATTGTAGTGGTTAATTCACTGTGTGGATTTGAGAAGAAGTTTAGAAATTTAAGTGATTCAGCAAGGGGCCAGAGTCTACATTTTGTAAAAATTCTAAGCCTGTGTAAGAGGAGGGAAGGGAGATGGTGAGTGCCACACCCACCTGAGGGCGGGTAACCTGCATACAATATAAGGGAAGAAAAGCAGCTTGTTCACTCCCCCATTTTGGGTTCTTCTTCAATTTTTTTTTTTTAATGGGAACTGAACTCCAGACCTTGTGCGTGCCATGCAGCCGCTTGTGCTGTTGAGCTATATCCTAGCCCTCTATTCTGTGCTCTTGTTGCTTTGCTGTGTTCTGCCTTCATGAGATGTTGCTCCTGTGCCATGTGCCACCCTGCCTTGGAGCCTGCTGATTATGGACTGAAACCTTTGCAAAGTGTGAGCTAAGTAAACCTTTCCTTCTTTAAGGCATTAGCAATGAGAGAAAAGTAACTAACACACACTTATTAATATGATTTGATGGTTTGGGTTTTTTGGGTTTTTTGGTACTAGGAATTCAACTCAGGACCTTGCCAGGAAGGCACTGAACTGATGAGCTAAGGATGAAAAACTGAATATGGTTTCCTTTCTTGTCTGTTGGTCAAACACAAACTCACAATTCAGTAAAAACTTAGATAAATTAGGTAATAGAAACAGAGCACTGGGAATAGGATTCATTTCAGTGTCCTCTGATCTTATTTTCTTCTTACCATGATATTTGCTCCACATGTGAAATGTGTGTGTGTGTGTGTGTGTGTGTGTGTGTGTGTGTGTGTGTGTGTGTTCAAGAGCATGCAACGTGAGAGAACAAAATGCCTTTCTTTGTTGTTCTGGAAGTGATGAATGCCCAGCTAGAGAGCACAGTGAAGCATGTGTGGCTGCCATGGGACCCATGTGAACATTAATCAGGACCTCAGTGGACCCTGAAGTACTTTCTGTTATAACAAAAATGGAATTTTCCCCCCAAATGTATGTCAAAATGTGTGTTGCAAGTATTTCTTTGGAAGGAAACAGTTTTTGATGAAAGCATTTCATTTTTATATGAAATGAAATATTTTCTGATTTGACACACATCATATCAGTTCTGGGTGGTTAAGGAAATATACTATTTATTACTCAAAAAAGTGAGTGAGGGCTGTAACTTATATCAAAGCCCATTACACAAAGAAGGTGTTCTTCAAAGCCAAGTAATACCACACACGCACATAAAGGTTGTTGAAAACCCATTAAGTTCGACCCTTTCAGGTTTTCCAGCTGAGATTAATTTCCCCACATATCAACCCCCTTCTAAAGAAAACCTTTCTTTCTCAGAAACTCTTGTTCTCATGGGAACTTTCTAGCATTTCTCTGATAGCCACAGGCTAACCAGCAATCCCTCACGATCTTGCAAGGCATTTCATTTAAATTTATATTGAGAAATTTAAAGTCTTATTAAGTTGTGTTCCCCAGAGATTCATTTTGCCATGTTTTACTCATGTGTCATTTTAAATAGGTGCCATTTAGATGCCTGCCCCATTTTCTTCCGAGCCACATTACAGTCAAACGAGGTTAAGTAAGACTCGAACGGTTCCATGTGGATAGAGACAGAAGATATTTTTTAGTGTTTTGAATTTATGGTGCTTGTTTGCATGTGCCCGTCAATAGATCTATGACTGGTCCATATATTGGCTTCCGGTCTCACATAAATGATAACAATAAGTGAATAATGACTGTGCCCAGACTGCAAACAACAGTCTATGGTTTCATCAATTCATATTTAAGGCAGTATTGTTTTCTAAGCTGAAATAGGACTTAAATGAACTCCAAAACCATTTTTTTCCATGACCTGATAATTCATTTAGGGACTTCTTTCTTGCATGACAAAGACAGAAGTTTGAATTGGAAAAATGCAGAAACAGTGAAGATTCAAAGTTGACTTCCATTATAACATCAAGTTTTGAGGATGAAGAATCTGCATATTTCTAAAGCAATCTTGTCTTCCTTACAGTCCCATGGGAAAAAAAATCAAACTTGTTCGGAACACCCGGCATCCCACAAATCTGACACGGCAGGAATCTGGTCCTCTGGAAGCCTTTGCAAGCAGTTCCCATAACATGTACTTGTAGCAAAGGCCCTCAGCAGCCGTGAGCAGCCACAATACTGCTCAGACAGAGATGAAAATTATGACTGCATCGGTTTCCTACGGCTACTGTGACAAAGTAACGCAAACTGAAGGGCTTAAAACTACAGAAATACATTGTCTTTCAGCTCTGGCAGCTAGAAGTTGAAAACAAAAGCATCAGTTCTCCCTCCTATAACCCCAGGGAGGAAACTCTTCTGTGTCTTTCCATAGCTCCAGTACGTAGCTGGAAACCTTTGGCTTTCCACGACCTGTAGACACATAACCCAAACCTCAGGCTCATGCAGCTTTCTGTCCTGTGTCTGTATCTATTCCTCCTCTTAAAAGAATCCCCAGTAAATTGAATTAGGGTCCATTCTAATGACAGCACTTCAACGCACCACACCTGCAAACAACTTGTATCCAAATGTAGGGATAGTCATAGGTCTCAGAGTTAGGATGTCTGCTTATTGTTTAAGGGGCATGATGCAACCCCACTGACCATGTCATCAAAAACAACAACAACAACAAACACACATTTTGAATGCTAGTGGTCATCCTTATTAACATTTCTCAAAACCAAGAGTATAGTCCTCATTTTATCTGTGAGGAAATTGAGAATCAGAAAAGTAGTGACATTTTTTAAATTGTTCTTTCAATTAGTGTCAGAGCAAGGACTACAGTCTAGATTTTTATGAATTTATTTTGTGCCACAAGCACTCCACCACCAGAACAGTAACTTGACAGCATTTGCTCCACCCCTCGCCACACCCCTGAGTGGATGCTTTGTCTTCACACTGCTTCCAGACACTCAGTACCTTCAGCAGTGCTCTTCACGTCTGTGGCTTCTGGAAACTGTTCCACCAATGAAAGATTTTAGCCCCTATGGAGTAAAAGCACTGACATTTTCATGAGTAGAAAGCTCCATTCCAGAGATAAAAGTTATAGAGATGATATATTTTCTGGAAATTATTCCTTATAAAAGTATGAAGTGTTTCTTCTTGCCTTAAATGTTCCTGAATCTAAATGTTTTCTTTCATGTGCACTTTAGTCTTATAACGAATCTTGCAGAGAAAAGATATGTATTTACACACAAGATAGCTAAGATAATTGTACTACTAATTTCTATTAGATCACTGAGATGATCTGTTAGTGCTTACTTAAAAATTTTTAAACTATCCCTTAATAGGTGTGTAACGTGGTGGCAGAGCTAAAGTGCCTCCACGGTAGAGAGGCAAGAGCATGATGATCCCCCGCATCAAGCACACTGTGGTGGGAATACTGTGTTCTGAGTTATGTCAGCTCTTCAAGTTATAAGCTTATTAATCATAATAAGATAATGAGAACATATGAGAATATTTTCATCTAGGAGAGGCAATTAGATTTATTTTCTCAGTATGGGCCTGTACAACCTAAAAGAAAAACAAGGAACCTCAACTGTCACATCCAAAGAGTGACGGCCTTAGATCCTCTCTCATTCCCTTACCTTAAAGTGGGGTGTAAAAAGACGTACACACATACAAAGCCTGCCTCTTCTTTAGTTATTTGTGTTTTAACCAAGATAACAAGGAATTTTATAATAACCTCTCATCGTATATTTCTAAATGCATGTAAGTGTAGGACACAGCACCCACGAGAAAGCAGAGTCCTTGGGGCATTACTGCAACTGTTTTACTCCAAATTATTATAAAGTTTAAATTCTAATAAGAACGAGAATGATTTTTATAATTTTCAGAACAACTGCAGAGCCTGACTCTAGGTATTTAAAATCTGGTCATCAGTGTGATTCTTTCCATAGCAGAATTGTTTTAAAATGCAATGATATTTGAAGAGAGTCTACCAAAGCTTTAAGGAAGTTTTCTGTCCTGAATGTAATTCCAGTGTTGTATCTTGGCAACAGTACAAAGCTGTACATCAAGGCTGGACATTTATTTTCAGTCTGACAAACACATGATGATATTAACATGGCATGTATCTTCCTTTGAGTACGTTTTCTCACTGTATACCAACTAATAATGACAGCATAACTCCTTGGCTATAAAATGAAACAGATATCTATTGGGAATGAAAACATTTCCAAAGATTTAATGGACTATAGCATTCTAAGCTTCTTTTATAATTGCTATTTTGAATAACTGTCCTATATTTTTCTATTCAACATTTCATTATTAATTAATTTACAACTACCTTTTATGGCTAAACCCCATAGTAACTGCTGAGAATATGATTTCTTGAGGATATAGACTTGAGACATATCTGGTAGCTGTGGGTGATAATACTGAAGGCTCCCCACCCACTCAAGCACCCTCCTACCGTGGCCCCTTCTGCTCTATGCCTCGTCACCCCCTCATCTTCCTCTCCTCTCGTTTCCACTCCCTTCCTCCCATTTCTAGTTAATATTCCTGTGTTTCCAGGAATATATTATAATGGAAAAGGGTTATAAAAGAGAAGAAATAGCTTGGAAGAAAAAGTTTGTATAGCTAAAATATCCTGACATGTAAATCAAAGATTAAATAAATTTTAAAATCCAATAACTCTTTTATTGAGAATACCAATTAATCCACTGGGACTGAGTTTTCACTTACAAAATAAATAAAAGATTACCATGTTTACCATGGAAGGACTTAATTCTCCAACTAATAGTGACATATTTAAGGTTTGCATAATTTAAATCCTGAAGGAAAAAATATTTATTTTAGATATTTTATTATTCCTATGAGTGGCTTTGAATGTCTGCAATTGTCTAAGAGTGTTAAAGGTTATTCATAACCTAATTTAGAGACCTCATTTGTGGTTTTGAAAAATGAATTATGGTTCCCCCAAATTTATCAGGCAGCAATATTTAAAACTATTTGATTAATCTGGGTAACAGGATCACCAGTAGGAAATATACTATCATTTAAGAAAGTATATTTATTGAGATTTTACTACGTGGCAAGGTAGCTGTTAAGAGATACCTTTGCATGCACAATACTGTATAGTGTAGCTCCACAAGTGGTATGTTAATATTCCCCATATAAAGGGAAAAAAAACCTGAACCTCAATGAGTTTAGTAACAATAAAGCATAATTTTTGAAAAGGGAGGAAATAAATTAAACATTATTGTATGTGCAAATTCCTGTATATGAAGGTGCCACCCTGCCAAAAGTTAAGAAATATGAATGGTTGTTCTTGCCTTCAAAACATTTGTGGTGCCAGGTGTGAAATGTATTCATATAAAAAGTAATAATCCTTTATTTTTTTTCCATATAATCCAACGTATCTTCCACATGAACAGTTATAGTAAGTCACTAAGTGATATTTTAATATCAACCTATTCTTTTCCAATCCATTCTTCATAAAAAAGCAGAGTAGTATTTTAAAACTCAGAGTCTGATCAATGTTGTCCCTCATTTTAAAATCCTGTACTGTCTGCTTAATTCTCTTGAAATAAAATCAGGTTTTTATGGCCAGAGTTTCTCTGTCTGACCCCAGTGTGTATCTTAGAGATCATCTTCTTGGATCTTAGAATGCTCCCATGTTACTTTTTCCACGGAAAACTCAACTCCGAGTAACATTTACGTATCTTTAAGACTCAGCCTGGCTATAAACTGGATTACTTTTCTGTTCGTTATTGTATATCTGGGTCATTCTCAGATGCAGGCTATGGATTGTCTCACACAACTGGAGAGAAGGGTGTAGAGATATGCATCTCACTTTGTCCTCAACGATTATCTTCATGCAGAGATTATGATCAAATATTTGAGGCAAAGTTTAAAGAAAGATATAAAGACTCTGAAAGATAAACCCTACAGGACACCCTTTGGAATAAGAGAACAAGGCTCTCGCCAGTAGGAAGCGATGTCAAGAAGAGCAATAAGAGGAGTAGAAGAAATAAGACAAGGAGAGGCATGTACACCTCAGTAAGAGGCAGATAAATACTAGAGAAAAATACCGTGCCTCAAACTGACAACCTGAAGGTAATAAATATATTAATTGTTGAGAAATGTATTTGTTAAAATTTGTACTGAAAGGGTAAGAATAACATTTTGTGACATATCAAGGCTACTGTTTCAGAACAAAGTAGAAATAAGGAATGCAGACTGTTCTTTCAAAGAGTTTGTTACTTACATAAGCTTACCAGTTCACTCAATAGCTCAGTAAGCTAATTTGACTTGGAGAATTTATTTTCAGTCTTATTTAGAGAAGAGAGTATGGCTTTATTTTTAGGTAAGGAGAGGATATAAACAGGAAGAGAGAAGAGGGGTAATAATGTTTTAGAGAAGATAAATAATAAAAACCTGATGTTAGGTAAAAGGAGTTACATTCTGATATAATGAGACACATCTGATGAAAAATGAAGAGACAAAACAGTAAAATGGAGGAAAATTTGAAAGGTGAAACAATGTTACCCAGAAGATATGAGAGAGAACTGGACACAGAGATCTTTCCAGGAAACAAAAATTCTGAAGTCCAGAAATATCCAAGAAACCAAGAAATCAACTGAGTCAGAAAGATACTTAAATAAACAATGATCAGAAAACAAGATTAACATTTTACCAATCACTGAATCAACTTGGGAAATGATAGTAAAACAATAATTAAAATCACACATTATCTCAAGTCAATAGAAAATTGGAAAAAGAGGGATAGAAATTTAATCCCAGAAAAATGGGTAGTTTTAGCCATACCCTCTTCTCTGAACAGAACACTCTAAAAAGAACGCATTTTCTAAAAGTGGAGTAAATTTGAGCAGAATAGTGCTGAAATTCATGGACTAGAAATCCTAAATTAAACAAAAGAGCAATTAATAAAAGAAGTAGCAATTTTCAATCTATACTTTTTGATGAAAAAACATATAGCCACATGCCTCTAGCCACAGCAGCGTAACTAATATTACTTGACCACACACACACACACACACACACACACACACACACACACACATACACAAACCCCCAAAACTAAAACTACGGAGTTTGTGAATCTTCTTTTTTTTTAGAATATAACCTAAGAGAAGGCCACGCTTGTGAGCTTTTAAAGGAAGCAACATGGGTGATTTCACAGTCCCCTGGTGCCCAACACCTGATAGGCTGCAGATCGTAGGAGCATGGCACAGGCAGAGCAGGAGGAGGCTGAGGAGATCGAGATGGGTGCTCCGAACTGCTGGAACATCACTGAAACATCAACTGTGATAAAGTACTTCTACAAGGTGGAAACTTGAAGACACCGTGCTCTATAAAAGGAGACCTTATGGTATGTGTTGTTGTTTGCATTAAGTGTTCTTCTTTTGTGGAAAAAGTAAATTTTTGGTACGGTTTCCTGAACCTGGATGGAAGACAAGTATATGAATGTGTGGGTAAGGAGATGATAATAACCACTAAAAAATATAAGATTTCCCTGGAAGTCTCTATTGTTTGTCTTTCTTATTATTGGAAGAAAATACCTAACACTAGTAATGTAAAGGCAGAGAGGTTTAATTTTGCTCACAGGTTAGAGGGTCCGCTCCAGTACTGACTCTCTCCAAGGCAGAAGCATCATGGCAGAAGGGTATTGTGCAGCAAAATGGGATCCATTTAGTGGCTGGGAAACCAAAAGCAAGAGGAGGATGTCCAGGCGAGACACACCCTCCAGGGCAAGCACCTGATACTCAGCCCTCAAACTGGGCCTCACATCCTAAGAGCACATTCAGGAAGAAACACCTTGATTAATTAATACCTGATGTGTGTAGCAGCCCCGTAATCCAATCACTCTTCTAGGGTTCTATATTAGCTCAATGAAGTGCAGTGTGGGTTAAGTGGAACAATAGATGATGAAAACATTGCCAGATTATATATCAATTCATTTATTACAAAAATAAAATTGAACAATGTGTTAAGCAATAGAAATGATTAATCAGCTTAAGGACACATTTATAATAGAAAATTCTAGCACTGATGACTCTAACACAAAACGAAGCAAATCCAGTCCTGTGCCAAAATAAAAAGAGATCTAAATATCAATTCTGGGTTCATTAATTCAAACTGTCAAGAACTTCTTTCATTCAAATCTTAGTCATTCTTTGGCACACATTTCTTCTTCACAGTAAAAAATAGTGCTGTGTTTTTGATACCAGAGTGCACAACAGTTTCCTGTTTTGTTTAGTAATTTCCTTTGTATATTATGCAACACAAAAAGCCTATCAAGTCACTTACTCAATTTAGAGTTTTATGATGAGACAAATTTGGAAAATCTTCTGTCCCAATAATATTACAAAAGATTTATATATTAAAGTTTCTATTAAGTTTTGCCTATTTATAACACTTAGCTAACTACAGAATAGTCCAATCTCAAATAAGAAAGAAAAATAGCTGAAATGAAATATCACAAAGGCCACATTAATGCAAATGAGATCAGCATTTCTCTCTATAGCCCATAACATGAGTTATATGACAAAATACTTTTGAAATATGTTTCTTTTAGGCTATCAATCAGTATTCTGTTAAAATGGACACTACCATCTGGTACATGTAGGGTACTAGGGATAAAATTACTGCTAAATTTAACCATTGGAGATTCAGTCAGAATTTTGAGTTTTTGGTTGATGATTCATCTGAATTATCATTTTACATACATTTATTTACTTAACCAATAATTACCAATATGCTAGTTGCAGGTAAAGATTTTTCAAAGAAGAAAGAGTACTTATGAGGTATTATAGCAAGAAGCATCAAGAAATAAATTAAGAGAAAAAGATATTTCAGGTAACTATAAATCGAGGGAGACATAAGCCTCAGAGTTGAGAGAAATGAAATCAAATAAAATGAATATTTATTGTTTATCCCACTTATGTGCATTATACTAAGCTCTATAAAATCAAAGGTTAAGTCTATTGCTGTGCTAGAACTGTGTAATAAACTATTCCAGACTGCGTAATTGTTAACTGCATAAATGTATTTTCTCATAGTTGTGGAATTTAAGATTCAATATTTTGCCAGTTTTAGTTTCCTCACACTCCTCTCCCCTCAGCTTGAAGACGACTAATTCTGCTCTGCTTCTTCTTCTACCTCCTGATATGTGTTTATCTGCATCCTAATCTCCTCCTGACACCTAGAACACTGCACTTGTCCCTGCACAAAACCCTTCACATAAATCTACTCACTTGTTAAAAGTGCAGCTGTATTCTGAGGGGATCGGGAGTGTTCAGGGTGGTTTGGCCATAGACAGTGCATTGTATTCTGAGGTACCGAGAATTAGCACTTACCCATGTCAATTTTGAGGCAACAACATCAACCTGTAGTAGTGAGCTTTGCTTAAATCCTTCCATATTCTCAGTTGTTTCTCATTCTCCTGTGATAGTGAGATTTGCTAATACATCAATCTGTGACAATGTAGTTACATATGCAGAAATAGGGAAATTTGAGGTTCAGAGGTGAGATTCTGAAGAAAACCAATGAGCCTTATGCTACTGCAGATGTGCTTGGTTCTAAATCTAATGGATACAGCTTTGTGAAATTTTACAGCAACAACCAGCAGCCTGACAATGAGGTGAGAGAAAGAAGAGTGGCACTTTCTCAAGTCCAGTCAGTGTTAGGGAGCCTGACAGAAGTTAGCGAAGGAATACGGCACTCATTTGCTGTGAGAGGGTAATCATGGGAACTTCTCTAAGCAGGGCCTTAAAAGAGATGCATAGAAACTGATGGATAAATGTTTGGTCGCTGATGGGCTGGAAATATCTAGTAGCATTTCTTCACGCTGGAGAGTTTGAGCAGATTACTGAAATAATCTAATTATCATTTTGAGTCACTTCTACCTTTACGGAAGTGAATAAGGGTATGAGAAGAGAAATAATTATGAAGCTATTGTAATAATTTAAGTGAAAGATAATATTGCCTTGGGCCCTGATGAGTGGGATGAGAAATCAGATATAATGCAAAACTGGAGCTTAGAAGTTTTGTTGACAGATTTTATGTAGGGGTTGGCTGAAAGTATAGTAAAGGAAAACAAGATTATGGGGTAAGCATATGAAGCAATTGAGTATACATACAAGGAGTCTTTAAAAATTAAATCTTTAATCTCAGATTTAATTTTAAGAGTTCCTAGTGGATTAGTAACTTTCATATTTAATTACTATCATTTCAGTTTCAGCAGGGACCAGAGATAAATAAACATGTTCAGTTCTGTTTGATAAAAATTTCTATTAATTCATTTTCTATATACTACCTATCTAGGACACGTATGAAATTTATTTAGTTTATTCAATTAAAACAAAATGTTACCAAAATTTCCAGAAACATTAGATATTGTTTTATTCAATTTACTTAATCAAATTATCTTAATCTAAATATATCTTACCATACTACTACATTTTTCCCTGTCATTTTTTAAAAAAATATTGCTCAGGGTTTTATTTTTACATAGAATCATACAAGTAAGGTAAATAGGAGAGAAAGAAACAGGGAGGGGGAAGAAAACTCCATAATTAAACAAGTATGAATTTTAAGGAAAGTTTAAGATGGGTTTATGTGCACACATACAAGAGTACATTGATGTTCTACTTACGCTGTTCCACTGTAGTAATTTTTATATGAAATAATATAAGGGAAGTGCACTTCAAACTGTGTGTTCTGCAGTGATGGATGACTGCGTTTGCTTCAGTACTTCAGGGATAGATTAAGCCACTGAAAAAGCTCTCAACATTGGCCGAAGAATGGTAATGTATGTGAAACTCTACAGTTAATGCATCATTAAATAATTTGCCACAACTGATTTATCATTGCAGTATAGAAGAGTGTGTCAAGTAGTGCAAGCTAATAAGTGGTATCAAATTACACTCTGGAAACTTTTGTTGTAATCAGCCTTTTGAGTTTTAGTTTAGCACTTAACCTGAGCACTGCTGGTGCACCACTTTCCCCTTGAAAATGTCCGCAGAGCACTCACCTATATTTGCTGAGTCTTGTGGTCCTGAAAGAAGACCTGTTTTACAATGAAAAACTAAAAGAATTGACCAGGTCTACCAATGGCAATAGCAACAGGTAGACTTTCCTAATTAGAGTATCGGAAATAGCATCTATCTTTTTATTCGTGATTCCTGTAAAAAACTTACAACTTTAACTTGTAAATTTTTAATTTATTACACAGCTTTGGCTTTTCCTACCAGAGCAGGCTACTCAAATCAATATGATTAAACAAAACAGCTACATATTTAACTCAGGATTTTGTAGGGGAGCAGTTTGGACTATGTCCAATCTAAGCAATTATTCTGCACATGGCAAGTCCGTCTGTGGATGCTTGATGACATAAGCAGAGGAAACGGACTGGAAGAGCAGGAAGGATGTTTCTTCCTGAGATATCATGTCCCTATGAGCAATTGATGCAGGACAATGTCCATATAAAGTAAGCAACTGCTCATGGGCTCCTCCGAGTATCGTCGGCATAGTTGACTTTCATAGTAGAGTGCTTTCAAGTTAGAGATTCAATTTTCACTTAGAGCAGGAATTTTCACTTCAGCAGGATCGGTATTTTCACCAGTGTTTTCTGGGGGGAGTCTTCCCTGTGCAATACAGAGTTTGCCAGACTCCGCCGTCTTGGGTTTCAACTCACTAGATGTGAATGACAACCCTCACTAGTCCTGACAGAAACATCTCCCGACATTGACAAATGTTCCCCATGGAGGTTAAAACCTGTCCCTGTTGAGAAACATTAGAATATGAGGAAAATCCTAAACACTGGAAAGTCATCTCTTAAACTGACATTTAAGTTAATAAGAAGTTAAACATCAACTCTTAACACCTGTGAATGCAGTATATTTTTCTAAAAATAAATCAATTGATCAGACTGCACATTTTATGTACCCTTTCAATACCTTAGAACTTCATGCTATAATGACTAAAATGATCTATAGTTTAGTTTCTTCCTACAGTTTAGCAAATTTAAAAATACACTACTAAATATTTATTTCTAAACTTATCATAACAATTTAATGAAGACTATGTTAAAAAAAAGTCTTCCAGCAACTCTGATTACAACAATAAGCTAAAAATATAAACAATAAAATCTATAAAATAGCCCAGCTAATTACAAAATTAATGGACTAGAAATGTAAACCACTCTTTCCCTCTGTTAGTGTTTCCACGGTACAAAATATCATTTCAATATTCACTCCCACTACTGAAATATGAAATAATTTTTGCACTGTATCCTTTGTCTTTAATTATCTATATACAAATTATTTATTACATACATTTTTTCCTTGTGTACATTTGTATGCAACTTCGCCAAAATATTTTATTTTATTTCAATGGTATTTTATTTGTAATGGTAAAATGTATCAAAATAGTACCCACAACACTATCATCCATGTTTGAATTTTCAAATGTTTTTGCTTGGATACTAATGAAATGCTTTTTTTCTCAGCTTAATAAATCAGACATCAAATATTCATTGATTTGGAAAAACAGATAATCATGAAATAGGAAAACAAAATACTTTTTAAAAATTAAAATTTGAAGGTTGTAGACCCAAGAATTAGGATGAGAGATTTTTATGCAGATTTGATCAACAGTCTCTCCATTCTAGTCTGACCCAATTTACAATATTAGAATGAGTAATGAGAGATCACAGAGCAGGCGCAGAGTATGTTCAAGAGAACACAAGCCTGCCTGATCAAATTCTCTTTTGCCAGCACCTGAGAATTCTCCAAAACCAGAACAATCACTCACTGTCCTTCCTGATTAAGGACAGGCAATCAACAGTCAATTTGTTGTCTGATACTTTGCCTCTTTAAAAATTACACTTTGATAGATAAGCCAATTTATTTGGAAACATCTGAGAATTAAAGGTTGGGACTTCTAAATCTGGAGACATTTGGGATCATCTGAAAGGCCCCTTAACCTGACAAAGGCTCACTGGATAGAATATAACCAGACAAATGGTGGAACTTACAGGTACAATTTTTGTGCTGGGCTCTGCTTTTATGTTAATTCCCTGTGTTTTCTATGTAATTGTTCTCTTTCTTTTCTAAAGGTACCTTAAGCCAGGTTTTCCTGGATGGGTTCATAATGTCCTGGTTCCTATTTATAGACTGGTTTTGTGTATCTGTAATACTGATACTGCCAGTTCATCATGGTTATTTAATATGGAGGTCTGAGAATAAGTCTGAACTCTTGGTCCAAGAACTGCTCAGTTCAACAATAGTGGATTGAATTTGTGCCCCTGCCTAGGTTCTTACACTAAAGCCTTGATCTACAATGTGATGGTGTTTACAAGGTATGATTCCTGGGACGTAATTAGGTTTGGATGAGGCTGTAACGGTGAAGCTCCTGCAGTGGGTTAAGGCCCTAATGAAAAGAGGAACAAATACAAGATTCTTTGTTTCTCTCCTACTTCCTCTTGACCCGAACTTCAAGGAAATCCAGAAAAGAAGGTCCTTGTCAAGAATCTGACTCACAAGCACCTTAATCTCTGATTTCCCATCACTAGCACTGTAGAGACTAAATTTTTGCTGTTTGATGCATTTTATTGATGGGTTTCTGTTAAAGCAGCCCCGAGTGATTAAGCCCGCTGCTGCAGCTCGGGTACATAACAAAGGACTGTGTGTAAATCACCAGCTCCAGCGCCACCACAGGATTTATTGTGGAGTTTAAAGAAATTGAAATGTAAATTGCTGAGAAAACCGCCTATCACATACTATTAAGAACTGCTTTTAGGGCTGGAATGTAGCTCAGTGGCACAGTGCCTGACTGGCCTGCCCGAGGTCATGATTTCAATTCCTGGTACCAAAAAAAAAAAAAAAAAGAAAGAAAGAAAAAGAAAACCAGAAGAATCACTTTTACTGTTACAAGTCTATTTAGCAAAAAATATTGAATGAAAGTAGACTGGTATTAAATATCAACTAATAATGCTGTGATTTGTGGTATGGTTTCATTTCAAAACTTGAAAATCAAAAGTCCCTCAGAGAAGACAGAAGGACAAACAAAACATGGAAATCAAAAGTCGCTCAGAGAAGGCAGAAGGACAAAGAAGAGGGAGAAGGAAAGATAATGAAGAGGAAGAGGAGGGACTGGGAGAAAGTGAAGTCACTTCTACACCAGGCAGCGGCTGGAGACCCTCGGACTGCGAATTCTGATGGAGGCCTTGCTGGATGTTTTGGGGCTCACAGAGCCACCCACTGCTCCTGAGACAGGCGCTCACTCACCTCTCACTGGAAAGCAGGCTGAGAAGGGAGTGTAGCGCTCTCCTCCTGTGACAGAATGTGAGGGAATTTTGCCCTTTTAGGATCTCCTTTTAGCAATTTAATTTTAGTTCATTCAGAGTGAGTTTGAAGCACTGTGACTTACATCTTCCTTTCCTCTTTTATAATTTCATTACCAAATTTTAGCCTTGATGAAAGACACTGTTTGATTATAAAACTGGCGAGATAGTTTCTGAAAAACTGCATGGAAGAGAGATAAAGAAAGGATTTACAATTGTTTTCTAAATAAATACTTTATGACAAGGATGTCGAGGGCCCAGGGTCACTGACATTTAGTCAAGTTAGGGAGAACTTTAAAGCTGTCACAGTTAACCACTGTACAAAAACAAAAAGGAACTTGGTTCACAGATTTAACTAAACCAAGCGCTGTGGACACTGGAAAGACTTATTCAGTGAGAGCACAGATCTGCCTGCTGCTTTAGATGGGAAGAGTAAGGGCCCAGAAAGGAGCAGAGACACAGGGAAGGAAAGGCTCTCTTGTGTAGCTCTGGAGGATGGATTTTCTTGTTACAGGGCGTTCTCCAAAGTCCTGCATCTGAGGAAACCTCAGTCTTTGCATAGGGACTTTGTGGCATAACTCACTGTTTTAACAAAGTGAGGTTTGTGGACAGTATGCATATAATTTCCTAGGACATAGAAAAAATGTGAGGTTTTGGGGTCAGATTCCAGATTTGTTGAATTAATAGATAGGTCAAGGAAATTCTACTTTTGATAGCTCCACATTAGATAATGAAGTTTAAGAATTTATATTCTAAATTTTTTAGACTGAGGAATTATGGTAAGGGAAAGAATTGGAAAGGCTCACATAGGTATTTTTATAATTCTATACCATTATAGAAGAAAATCCTCAAAACCATACAATATTATTTCCTTAGACTCTTAACAATTGTTAATTAAAATGAAGAAATAGTTAGGAGTCCTTTTAGTTAAAAGTAATGATTTGCCTCAAAAGCTTTTATTTCAGGCAAGACAATTATAGTAAAAACAAGCAGCAATTTCTTTATAAAATACACTAATTGCAGTTAGATTTTTCAAATAGATCACCACTTATAATTTGCTTCACTGTAGTATAATTAAGATTTTAAGTTAGTTGCTCCTAATCACAGGATTTTTCAATTTTATGATGGAAAGTTCTAAATATAAACATTTAATGTGTGTATCCATAGTCTATCACTGTCGGTTGGCAACATCATGAGGTGCACTTGTAAGTGCTTTTTATACGCCTGGGTTAGTAATTGTCACTACTAATGCATTCTTTTATTTCCCTGAATGACTCTCCATGATTTTGTTTTACAGTGATCAGTTTATAAATCATGTGTAAGAATCTATAATTGATGAAAATGATGACTCCGTAGGTTCTTTCTCATATTATCACATTTAGAATTTTCTCTCATAGTCTTTTTTGTTACCACTTGCTTATGTGTTATCTAGCTTTAGGATCCTGAGTGTAGTAGGCTTTTAGATCTACAAATAATTGGAGGAATTTATTTGTGTGAGCATAAAAGCTTTTGCTCCAATTTATCAAGTTTGCATAATCTCATTGAAAAGCTGTTCTATTCTGCTGATCTCCATCACTTTTGTGTGAAGCATCTGTCCCAGCTGTTTGAAGCAGCTGTTTCTGTGCACCTTTTGCTTGTCTCCTTCATCCCCTTTCTATCGGTTCCGTGTCTATTCTCACCCCGCTCGTCGTTCCTCAGTGCCTCTATATTTAATCCTAAAATGATTCTTTGAAAACATTTTAAGTGCTATTCTTACTTGAATTAATTGGTGATTTTTTTCTTCTAAAATTAACAGATGAAGAGTGTTCCAAAGAGAGTTAGGTTCTGCAACTTAAATGATTATAATAAGACATATGTGTGCATGTGTACATGTGTGTATGTAGTCAGGTATACATTTATCCAATATGCTTATATATATATGTATATATATATATATAAAACATAAAAGTTCATCAGTTTTTCACCATGTAGTACATTGTTGGCTGTTGTGTAAATACCACATTGTTTCTCTGATGTGAAAAACCAAACGTGTAAATAAGACCAAAATGTGTAATAGGTGTTGTAAACTAGGAAGAAATTGTTCACATGGGAAGGACGACTAGGGAGGAGGGGGGCAAAATAGAGGAATGGAAAAGAAAAACAGTGAGAAAAGAAGAAAAGGGGAAGTAAAGCTTTTGTAAATAAGGAGGGGAAGGGGTGGACTTGAGAGGTTACGGGAGTGGGGGAAAGAATAACGTACATCCTGCACAGGCACAAATTCCCTATGATGAATGTGATCACTATGCATACCTAAGGCATACCGATAAACTTAACTAATTTAAAAAATTAATCAGTTGATACCTTAGTCACTTTTCTCATTACTGAGACAAATTACCTGACACCCAAAGTTAAAAGGGCAAAGCTTTTTTTACTCTTGATTCAACCACCTCTGAAAAAGCCCTACCTCTGACCACGTGAGACTTTGCGGGGGAACATCTAGACAGAAACCATGACAATTGATAAGTCACTCAATATTTTAGAAAGTTGTCATGGAATTTTGAATCGGGCCCTATAAATTTTGAAATATCACATTTTCCTTTATTGTCCATTTTACAATTTAACATTAACATATTGTGAGATATTGTGTTTTAGATATAACATATATTCCTTCTACTTCAAGGACTCAGTACTATTCAAAAGAAAAAATATATGTATCTATTGAAACTTGCTTTCTGCACATGTGCCTTGAGTTGGCTTGTTATCACTTTCCTCACCTGAAAGTTTGCTCACATTCGTAAAAATACTATTATCTTTTATATTTGAATCTCTTGTAAATTTTTCATTAGTGGAGCCATGTGCCCTGGTCCTTGCTGTGTCTCTGCCTACAGTCACTAAATAAATATTCAGGAATTCTCCAAAGGTCAGTGGTCAAACTTGACAGCTGAATTGCTGCTTTTAATGCTGAGGGGATATGATTCCCTTCTAATGTTCTTCATCCTGCCTGCTAACTGATGTGTACAAAGACTGGGCTTCTTTGCTTTTGTCAATAATTGAATATTTGTGTGAAATAATTGATGTGATTCACAGAACAGAGTAGTAAAGGCACAGGAAAGCTTGTGCACTCAGAGATTCTGGAGGATGTAGCCATGGTGGCAGGAGCCACATGTTTGTGGTTGTGTTAAAATTGACAGAGGGACAAGAACAGCCTCCTTCTCACATCAAGGGATTGATATTTATTAGTTCTTTCAGACATAACAAAACAAGTCTAACACTTCAGATGCGCATATGAAAATGGAAGCATGAGAAGTCACAATATACAAGAGATACAGCATGACAGGAAATGCCAGAATGTTAAAGTCCACTGAAAACATGTTAAGTCATCAAAAATTACACTAACCTTAACGGAAGTACTGCCTGCAAATATGGCAAATAATTAGCAGCTGACTTTTCGAAAGATGGAGCTAGGCAGCAGGGCCTTAGGGCTCAAAAACAGACAGCCTGTGGGCTGCTCCGTTTTATCAGGTTAATTGACAAAATTATTTCTCATTAAATTCTTTAAACACGAGTTATATTCCCTACAAGATGTTTGTAAGAGAGCTGAACATGCTGTCGAAGGTAGTCACTTGAACACATGTTCATGTTTAATAAAATTTAACTCCTAATTCCAACAGTTGAGCTTGGAATGAAAGCATAAGTCTGGAAATATTCGTTGTTTTATTTTCCTCCCTTTTTTTACTTCACAGATTATCTTAGTCCATCATACAGTGAGAACACATCTTAAAATGAAGCTGAATTTTAAAATTTACATATTAACACAGGAGAGTGTGATACATGTGTAGACTGAGATAGGTACTCGTTCTTGTAGGTTTGATGTTCATAAATTAGACCCTTCCTGAGCTGTGCTGAAGGACTTCCTTTAGTACGATGATATTTGGGGTACTGCACAGGTGATGCCTGGAACCAGTCGCATAGATGATGTATATGGTATAGACAAACAAACCACAGTGTGAAGGCAGCGATATGCAAGAAGCATGATGGTGAATGCAAGATGGACTTCTTTGAGTTCAAGACTTTACTACTTAGCAGAAACTAAAACTATCCTCATTTTATTTCTGCCATCATTTTTGCACAGTACTACATCAATTTGTTGCTTACAACTATGAAAATAAGAGATTTCTAAGAGCCCAATAATATATTTAAAATCCTGGAACTTATCTTTATTAACTTAGTGTATGCACTATTACTATTGTTATATTCAATGATTGGTTTATTAAAGTCCTTTGTAAATACTACACTGATAAGCTCAAGGAAAAAAATTGAAGGGAGAAAGTTACTGGAGGGAGAAGGTCATGAAAAGATGCAAAATAAGTCATGATTTGAAGAATTCAAGAAGGTGTGAATATTCCTATAGATCTGTTAACTCAGTGTCCAGGCTGGTTTAAGTATGATAACTGTATAGATCATACAAATGTGTGTAAGTATGTGTGTTTGTATGTATATCTCAGTGTGCACACACATATATGTGGAAAATCCTTGGTTTAGGATGAGGCTGCAGAACCTATTAGAGGGTGGCAGAATAACTTTTTAGAACCTCCTCAGCTCTTCCACCTCATCACTGCATGCTTAGGCAATCGGGCCTCTTTGCTTTGACGGGTGGGTCTCCGAGTGGGTTCCACAAACAACCATTCTCAGCTCTTCTCTGAGCACATCAGTATCCTGTATGCTCCTTAATTGCCTCAACTCTCAGTCATGCCATTTTCTAATCTCAGAAAACAAACTCTTCATCATCCTTTCCGTAAAGTACACATTATACTCCCGCATATGCTACCTGCACAAGAAAGTGATTTGGATGATATAATGTAGAAATTTTTGCATATTTACTGAATTTGAGGATTTTGCTAAAGTACAGGTTGAACTTGATATTTAATGTTTTTATTTAAAAATATTTACCAAGATGAAATTAACAATGACTATAACCATGTGTCCTTTTGAGGTACATTATTTTACTTTGCCTTCCCACTAGGAAATAAAAGAAAGACCACATGCTGCAGACACTGGAAGTAACAAACAGTGGAGATAATGTGTGAATCCATTTTGCTTCTTTTCCATGCACACATTTTATGCTGAATGCAACAGGAATCTGAACAAAATAAAATCTCAGCGAGCCTTAAGAAGGTCTCCACGGTCATTCACGAATTTCTGTAAGCAGTGCTGTGCTTGTTTACAACCTATATGACCTTGCTTATATTTCCTAGGCAAATATCAGTAAAAAATCCCATTTTGAGGTATTTTGAGTCTACCAGAGGAGAAAGGAAAAAATTGTAATGTGTATGTTAGATTCCATCTCTACAATGTTTTGCAAAAACTGTATCATTTAAAGTATGAGATAAGGAAATTCTGGAGAACTGAGAACCAGGGAATGGGTTTTGAACTAATGAAGATGAACTTGATAGCACACATTGATACTGAAGGTTGTTATTAGGGTATAATTTCCAGACTTTATATCGGTTAGAAATAAGAAAGAAAGAATACACATGTAAACCTGTTCTTCATTTCAATGCTAGTGAGGTTTTATGCATTTTTCTAGGTTCTGTTATACCATGTCTATGGTTTCACCTGTTTCAAAGTGGGGCTTCTAAATGATATTTTCTGTCTTTCTACCTCTCTGTGTGTCTATCAAGTGGAGCAAATCCAAATGTGCCTTCCCTCACAAGGGGCATTTATTCAGAACTTTGTTTTTTGTTTTTTTGTTTTTGTTTTTTTTTTTTTTTTTTCCGGGACCGGGGATCGAACTCAGGGCCGTAGTGCTTAGCGGCAAGCACTTAGCCCACTGAGCTGTACCTCCGGCCCTATTCAGAACTTTGGACAGTGCTTTGTGACTAAGACAAGAGCGATCAGCCAATGCAACCATCTATCTACACAGACATCTGTATTGTTTTAAGGGTCATTTCTTTAAATAAAACTTGAAAGCCTAAAAGATTTCAAACCAGAAAAAGAAATAACACCTCAGTTCTTATTTTAAATTGTCTTTTCCCCACCACCCTAAAAGTTAATCCTAGTTTATTGTTATTTGTTTTGGAATCAGCTCCATATACCTATAGTCAGATTCAGGTACTAGAATGCCTTATAAATATTAACTTACACTTAACTACTCCTTCTTTAAAAGGTGCTCCAAATTCCTAGTCCATCAAACCATGCTTTCTAACTATAAGTAAATACATTTTCACAGTCTTCATTAGGAAATGATAGTTTAATCTTAGGACTCTCAGTCTCTATTGAAATGGATGGCATCCAGCAGGTGTACGTCAAAACTACTGTCGGGGCAGATCAATTCAAGGAATTAGGTTTTTACTTGACAAAACAGCAAAACAGGTGACTCACAGTTTAGTGAAGAGTCATATTTAGGAGGAATTTACAAAATTTCATTATGCACAGTTACATTTTACTTGCAGAAAGGAAATCCTAAATGTCAGGCCAGGCTTTGCACTCAACATCAGCATTTCCTGAAGGCACGTGTGAGTAGACCTTGCTTACATTTGATTTAATTATCATGCAGCATGTGTAAAAGTTCATACACAATGATGTTTTATTTCAATTGTTTCTGCACTTTAATGCATGGGGAAAATAGAAAAATATATGCCAGGTAAAAGTGAATATCTACTCCATTTCAAACTTTTTTTCATATAACAGTAGGCATAATATGGGTTGGGATTTTCTGCTCTGGAGTAATCAATAGATTTATGAAAACTATGAGGTAGAACTCTGAAGGAAAACTATTTCAGTCTACCAATTGCTACTATGTTTTAGATATGTGAAATCTAGAAGGAGTTAGGAATTACAGTGTTTTATAGTTTCAATCAACAGAACAATGTAAAGATAAGAATCCCATTACTACCTTAATTAATGAATAAAACTTCACAATTAATAACATTAATTGTTCTAAATCACACAATATGTAAAGTAAAACTTTAAATTTCAATATGTAATAGCTTGTGACAAGGGGTCAATGCATTACCCATTATGCAATATTAACTTCTTCTTTTTTTAAAGTGGAACATTGCTCTGTCCTCCGGGCTGGCCTTGAACTCATGGCAATTTTCTGGCACCAGCCTTCTGAGTGTGCACCGCCATGCCTGGCTGCTATATTGACTTTTAATGTTGATTTGTAGGGGTTTTTTTAGAGAGGTTCTGGCTTTATATTCAATTTATACTCAGGAAATTCTTCGAGTAAACTTTTTATGTAAAATATAAATAACAGTGTTTGGATATTTTGCAGACTACTTTGATAGATACACGCACACATGGCCCCAACTAAAACTTTATGTTTACCCTTACCGTGAGGCTGTGTGCCTCCCTGCTGCCATAGCTCCTTGTTCTCTGCTACTCCCTGGCCCTCCTTAAGGAGTAGTCTTTAAAATCACACACTTGCTCTACTCACGCCTGGATTTTTCTTTTTTGTGTGTGGTTCCTGGAAAACACTCAGCCTGCTCCTCGCTTTGTCTGGAGAGAGACAGTGCAGAGCCGCTCTGCTCTCCCCGCTCCTGCCCCATGCTAGTTCCCGCGCCGGGTCTCCTGGTGGATTCAGTCAGTGGGGCCATCAAGCAGAGCACAGGAGGTGGAAAAGAGAGTCCTCCTGTTTTACCCTTGGCTCCGTCCCTGGAAGATGGCTGTGCGTGCGCTGCATTCCTCAGCCACAGGCTTGAGCATCTCCCGGGAGGCGGAGATTTTCAGTTGGCTTGCTTGCTTGTTTCCTTTGCTTTTCTGCTGGCTCCTCTTCCGGTCGCTGCTCCCACCACGAAGCTCAGGAGCCAGCCTTGAACACCGCCCTCTGCCTAGTACTTTCCTCTGTTCCCTCTGCCCATACACTTGTGAATAGTGTTCTCAGATTCACCTTGTGGAGTGAATCGTGGGTTCTCTATGAGGACTTTGATCAATACAGGGCATATGCACTTTCTCTTATTTCTTTGCAAGGAATATTTTCCTCTCCTCTGTCCATATGGCTAATCATTCGCCTCTTTCAAGTTGCCTGTCAAATGTCACTGCCTGTCCTAACAATTTCACTCAGAAGTTCTTGTGTTTCCCCAGACCAGCATCCTGAGTCCTCTTACAGAATTCCAATGCATTGCAGATATCACAGATAATACTCTACTTCATAATATTTATTTGCTTTATTCCTTATTAACATATAAGCCCTATGAGGGTAGGACTATTTTTTGTCTTGTTATTTGATGCTTTTAAAGTTAGAAAACTGCCTGCTATCTGGTAGTCAATCAACAAGACTTCTATGCCTCTAAAGAGCTAATATAGTGTAAGTAAGTTTAACTGAACAGACAGCCTAATGTAGGTTTAGGAACAGTCTTTCACACACTTTCTCTCAAACTGTACACCAGCCTTTGCCTCACTGTGCAGTTAACTTTGTGTGTGTGTGTGTTTTAAATTTTATTTGTACATTTTACAATACAGAATGATATCATTAATCATAGGAAATTTGTATCTGTACATGATTTGCCTTGCTTATTTCCCTCCCCTCCCTTCAACCTTGCCCTTCCTTATTCACAAAAGCTGTTTCTGCTTTTTTCTGTTCTTCTTTTGCCCTCTCTTTCCTTTCCCTTCCCCTGTCCTTTATTCACTTTTCACTTGAACATTTTTTTCCTCTCTTTCAATATCTATTATACATTTTGGTTCTTATTTACACTTACGGTGTCTCACTCCAGAGAAACAACTCAGTATTGAAACGTGTGTCTGATTTATTTCACTTAAGACGATAGTCTTGAGGTCCATCCATTTGGCTAGAAATACCTCAAGCTTATCCTTCTTTCTGGCAGAGGATATGAAAAAGCCTCATCTTCTTTATTCACTCATAGGTTGATGGGCATCTGGACTGTTTCCATGATTTACCTACTATAAACATGGCTGCGCGTACACCTCTCTGATATGGTGCTTCTAATTCTTCTGGGAAGACACCAAGAGGAGAAATAGCTAGGTCTAATGCAACCTCTACTTCGCTTTTTGAGGAATCTCCACTTTTCCACAGTGGTTGCGCCAATCTACACTCCCACCAACTATGAGAAAAGGTTCACTTTTCTCCACAGCCCTGCCAGTATTTGTTATTGATACCTTTTTGTCTTTTTCAGATGAGGTTTCATAAAGCAGTTCAGACTGAACCTGAACTCACTTTGTAGCCCAGGCTGGCCTTGAACTCACAATGATTCTTCTACCTCAGCCTTGCAAGTGCAAGGATTGCAGGAGTGTGCCATCATACTCAGGCTTGGTTGATTTTTTTATAATAGCCATTCTTCCTGAAATGCAGTGTAATTTCAGCATTGATTTAATTTGTATCTCTTGAATGACTAGTGATGTTGAACATTTTAAAATATATTTATTTCACCTTTGTATTTCTTCATCTCATTAGGGTCTATTCATTCAGATGACCATTTCAGATTAGCCCTTTAAATTAGGGGGATCTGAAAATTTTTAGCCCTTTATATGTTTTAGATATTAGTGCTTTGTCTAAGGAACAGCTGACAAATTTTTTTTTCCATTCAGTAGGTTGTCTCTTCACTCTGTTGATGGCTTATTATGCTATGCAAAGCTTTTTAATAAAATGGGATTACCATAGTTGATTCTTCATGTAATTCCCATGCAGCTGAAGTATTGTAAAGTCCTTTCCTATACCACTATCTTCAAGAGTACTACTTATTCTCTATTCCAGCAGATTTAATATGTATGTTTTAGTATTTAGATCTTTGATCCATTTTAATTTTAGTTTAGTTCATGGTGAAAGCTATAGGTCTACTTTTAGTCAACAAGCGGAGTGACAGTTTTTCCAGCACCATTTGTTAGAGACTTCTCTCTTCCAATGAACATGTTTGGCTCCTTTGTCAAAGATAAGGTGGCTGAGTACATTTGGATTTGTTTCTGCTTTTTCTGATCTCTGTCATTGATCCTCCAGTCTAGTTTTTGTTTTTGTATTTGTTCTTGTTTTTTCTTGAACCGTGCTGTTTTTATCACAGTAGCTCTACAGAAAGATTTCAAGTCAGGGATTTTGGTGCCTGCTACCTCGCCCTTGTTACCCAGAAATGATTTTGCTACTCTACATCTTTTCTGGTTCCAAATGAATTTTAACATTCTTTCCTTGATTCTGTGAGATCTGCTGTTGGTATTGTAATCAAGATTGCAATAAACCTGGATAATGATTTTGGAAGAAGGGCCATTTTCACTATATTGGTTCTTCCTACCCAAACACCAGGGATATATTTCCATTTTCTGATCTCCTCTCTCCTTTTTGAGAGTACTGTAGTTTTCAGTGTAGAAGGCATTTTTATCCTTGTTTAGATTGATTACTAGGTATTTCATTTTTTGGATGCTATTGTGAAAGGTGTTGTTTCTTTCAGTACGTTTGTTTTTTGTGTATAGGAAAGCTATTGACTTTTGAATGTTAACTTTGTATCCAGCTACACTACTGAATTTAGTTTTGTTATTAAATCCAGAAGTCTTTCAGTGGCGTTTTTGGGTATCGAAAGTAGAGTATCATGTCATCCACAAATAATGACAATTTAAATTCTTCCTTTCCTGTCCTTAACAATTTTATTGCTTTCTCTTGTCTAATTGCTCTGGCTAGTGTTTTCAGAACTATATCCAACAGGAGCGTGACTATAGACATCTTTGTCTTGTTCTACTTTTAGAGAGAAAGCTTTCAGTTTTTGTCCAGTTAGCATGATGTTGGTTGTTGGTTTGTAATAGATGGCTTTTATCATATTGACATAAAGACCATCTATTCTAATATTTTTAGGGTTTTTATCATGAATGGGTATTGGATTTTGTTAAACGCCTTTTATTAAATTATTGAGGTGACCATATTTTTCATCCTTGGCTCTGTTAATACACTTATTGATTTGAGTATATTAAATAATCTTGAAATCCTGGGATGAATCCTCCTTGGTCATGGTGTATACTCTTCTTGATGATTTACTATATTCAATTTGCCTGTATCTTATTGAGGATTTTTGCATCTATAGTCATTAGGGAAATTGGTTTGTAGTTCTCTCCTTTATTTCAATAATTCTCTGCTTTTAGCATGAAGATAATGCTTGTTTCCAGGAATGAATTTGGGAGTATTGCTTTTCTTTCAATTTCTTTAAAGAGTTTGAGAAGTAGAGGTATTAGGTCTTCTCTAAATTTCTCGTAGAATACTTTAAGCAGTGGATCTCTCAGGGCCTGGGCTTTACTTTATGGGTAAGTTTTTAATCCTATCTTCAATTTTATTGACTGATATTGGCTTATTTATAATTTTTATATCTTCTTGGTTTAGCATTGGTAATTCATATGTCTAGGAACCTGTCCATCTCTTATGTATTTTTCTTCTTATTAGAATACAGCTTCTTGAAGTAGGTGTTGATCTGAATTTCTGCAGGACCTGTTGTTATTTCATCCTTTTTATTCTTAATTGCATGGATTTGAATCTTTCTTTTTTTTTCTTTTTGATAAGGTTGGCTAAGGGTTTGTTAATTTTATTTAACATTTCAAAGAAGAAATTCTATAATTAATTTTTTGTATTATTTTCTTATTCTCATGCATAGATTTCGCCTCTGATCTTAATAGTTTGCTCCCTTCCTTTGGGCTGGACTTGCTCTTCTTTTCGTAGACAAGTACTTAAGTTTCAACATTAGGTTTTTTAATATGAGCTGACTTTGTCTTTCTGATTTGGGAATTGACTACTATAAACTTCTCTCATAGAATTGATTTCACTGTGTCCCATAATTTCAAGTATATTGTGTCGGCAATGTCATTTAATTGTAGTAGATGTGAAATATTTTTTTTAATTTCATCCATGACCCATTGGTTTTTCAGGAGAGTGTTATTTAATTTTCATGAATTTCTTGTGGGTTTTTTTGCATTGATTTTCAATTTCATTGCATTGTAGTATGGTACTATGCATGGGAGAATTATACTTCCTTTCCATTTATTTAAGCATGTTTTATAAACTAAAGTATGTGGCCTATTTTGGAGAACATCCATGTGCAGTTGAGAAAGATATGTATTTGATATTGCACAGTGTGACATTTTGTACAAATGTACTAAGTCCACTTGTTCAAGTTTTGTAGTGTTCTATCTGTAGGTTTTTTCATCTAGTTGTTCTATTCGTGACAGTGCGGTATTCAGGATGCCCACTGCATTTGTATTACTGTTTATTTGATTTTTCATGTCCATTAATATTTGTTTTATATAGTTGGGTATGCTGGTATTTTGTGTGTGTGTGTGTGTGTGTGTGTGTGTGTGTGTGTGTGTATATATATATACTTATATGGATATGAATTGTTATCTCTTCCTCTTGGATTGTTCTTTTTATAAGGATTTAATTACCTTAATTGTCTCTCTTATACAGTTTTGGCTTAAATCCACTTTGCAAACTGAATAGCTGCCCCTGCTTTTCTCTGGGTTCCTGATGAATAGAATATTGTTTTCATCATTTGACTTTCAGTCTATGATTTTTTTAATTAAATGTTTTTCTTTTATGTGCAGAGTTAATTTAATCTTGCTCAAATTTCACCTCTAATGCTAATAATACTTCACAGAACTGTTAAGAGGTTAAAGAATGCCTATTTTTCCTAATTTAATCTATATTTAGTCACTACATCATCCTGTAATGTTATATACTACTCAAGCTAAGTTAAGTCTAAACAAAGTTCATAGTCACATGTTATGGTCTGGAGGATATTTTACAAGAGGGAACAATATAATACAGGACACATATTTTATATGATTATTTATAATAATCACCCAAAGAATGATACGCAAAAGAGTACATAAAATCTGTCCACACACCATGACCAAAGAATCCAGCCAAGGGCCTGGATCCCAGAAAAATGTCCTGCATGAGTTGAGCTGGCTACCTAGAGCTCATAATAAATGCCTCCCACGAATCCAACTGGAGGCCCAGAGCCCATGACAACATCTCATGCAGGCCTGTTTCGCGAATCTGTGCTGGGAAGAAGGCCCAAAGGTCAGTGGTGGAATCTAGAAAGTCTGTGCCAGCAGGATGAAGGATCTGTGCTAGCAGGCTAAGGGATCTGCACTGAAACCAGGAAGCAACCCTCAGAAGAACTAGAGCTCGGTGGAAAGGTTCCACAGCCATCTTCAGCAACAGTGAGGTCCCCGAACTCCTCCAGTGATCAAGATGGCCGTGTTCCCATCAGGAAACCCAATGCAGCAAGCTTCTAGAGACCAGCAGTGCACCATCTTCCCCTCCAGAGGCAGGAAGTTATACTCAAAGTGAGGACCAGAGCTCCCCCAAAGTGAACCAAAGCTATTCTCAGGGCCAACAAGGTCCTGAGCTCCTCAGAGGATGAAAACAACCAAGTTCATCAGAAAAGCCAGCATGACGAGCTCCTCCAAAACAACCAACAGCTCCTTACAGCTTCCACCAGCTCCCAACAGCCTGTCTCAGCTCCAACAACCTAACCTCTCCTTCTCAAGTTCTGACTCTTACGCTGCTGGCAACAATCCCCAGGCGGGCCTCCCACACCCAGCACCATGTTTACTCAGTTCATCTGGGGATTGTAAGTCTACCATCAGTTGTCAATCCACTACACCACATGATTATAATACAAGTAATATGACAAAAATACTGTGTCCCCCAGTTCTCACCTGTACTTCTCACTCTGCCAATATCTGCTTCCTGCTTCATGATGTAATCTTCCCATACATTATAAATAAACCTGTCACCATCACAGCACCATCATCAAAGGTAAATATTCCTATTTTATTTATTCTGTTCTCTCTGAAAAATGGATTAATTTATGTGCAATAACATGAGAGGAAGAGAATTACAGACATTATGAACCTATTAATGATCTGTTTTGCAACAATTGAAAAGGAATATAAAAGAATTGGAAGTTATATTCATTTTTTAAAAATTGTATCATGACAATTTTTAAAGTAATAACTTGTAATAATATAATAACATCAATTAAAAAGTTATTGAGACTGTTTTCTTATTCTGACAACCAGCTCCTGGAGGTAAGAGCTTTATTGTTCATTGTGATAACTAATTTGTTTGATACATTAGTACAATCCAACTTGAGTTTTGATGGACAATTGTGATCTTTATTCCTATTCAAATATATCAAAGTTTTTTTTAACCAAACACAATTACCCTATCAAGTGGGCCTCATTCTAATGTTCCAAAAGCAATTCAGACTGAAAACATTTCCAATCACGTACCTTCACCTCCCCCAAACTTACTAATCATTATCGTTTTAATTACTTAGCTATTCAAACAGTTGCCATATTGGTCTATTTTCTATTATTGCACCTGGATATTTGAGACTGGCTTATTCATAAACAATAGTTATTTACTTAGCTCACAACAACACTGGCATTGGGTGAGAGTTTTTTCTCACATCACAATGTGACAGAGTACATCATGGGGTGGAAGGACACAGAACAAGCATTACACAAAGAGCTTTCTTTATAAAAAAAAATTACTCCCTTGATAAACTATAGTTCAATTAATCTATGGATGAATTAATCCTTTTTTTTTTTTGTCTTTTTGAGACAGGGTCTTGCTATGCAGTTCAGGGTGGCCTTGAGCTCACTTTGTAGTCCAGGCTGGCCTCCAATTCACAAAGATCCTCCTGCCTCAGCCTCCCAAGTACTGGGATTACAGGCGTGCACCACCATGCCTGGCTTAAATCATTTTTTTTAATTAATCCATTTTTGAATGCAGAACCCTCATGACCTTATCCCATTGACACCTACAAATGCCATTGGCATAAACTGAGGGATTAAATTTACAACACGAATTTGGGAGGACACAGTTAAACCATAGCAGTTGCTAAAGTCAAAAGTTTGAGTCCTCCTTGCTGAATCTTGCATATTACCTCATCCATCTTTTGGCAAATGTTCACTGAGCACTTCCTCAGGCCTGACATACTCATGAAACGAACATCACACTGAAATAAAGAGCTCATAAATATGTAAATGAATCAATAAGCAAAGTAATTTCAGATGGCAGCAACACCAAAGGGGAAGATCAACCTGTTGTGACAATTTTTAAGAGAACGTGAAAAGTCATGCGGGAACAGGTGTCTGACATTCTAACAGCTAATACAAAATGATTGTCTTGAGGTGAAGTCCATCAGGCCAAGATCAGGAAGTAGGGACAGTTCCAGGAAGAGGGAAGAGCTACTGCACACACACATGTCTTGGACGCGTTCAGAAAACAGAAAGGAAACAAGTATTGCTACACCAGCACATGTAAGAGAGAATTATGACACTAGGCCCGACAGACAAGACAAGACCAGATGAATTATTGCTTTTGTAAATTATGGTGGAGTTTGCTCTTATCATCGGTATGAGAATAAAATGCTAGTAGAGTGAATGTTTTATCAAACCCAGGCAAATTTCTTCACATATCTTGAACAACCACATGGTTATCTCTTCCTTCTGCTCAAGCCAGTGTTAATTCAGTCACTGCAACTGCTCCTTCTCTTCAGCACCCTCTGCAATAAAACTGTGCCAAATTGTGTTTAAGGCAGCTCTCTTATGATACTTTACTGATAAAAATTTGTTGATGCTGCACAAAAAGAAAGGAAGAGAAGGAAGTAAAGAAGGAAGGTAAGAGACATGGAGGAAGGCAGAAGGCAGCTGTAACTATGCTAGGGTGACAACCGAGACCCTTCAATAAGTGTTAAAAGATACTTTATTTCCACTGTCATTTTCCCTCCTATACACTATGTTCTAGATCCACTGAGATGTTTTTAGTACTCAGTGTTCCCTGTTACTACTGCTGGGAATATGCTTGTGTTACATTCTTTGCCAGGATCATTTTCTTGCTTTGTTTCCCCAGTCCTAGGAGTCCAACCTAGGGACTTACATGGGTTAGTTGTTATGGTTTGTGTCTGAAATTCCCCCCCAATTCTCATGCAGTCATAGGCCAGGCTTCTAGAGTGTATGATTGATCTATGGTCTAATGCTGGGATTATGGATGTGAGCGGTACACCGCCCTGGGGCAGGTAGTCTGTATACAGTCTAAGGGAGGGAAAGAGGCTGCCTGCTGCCACTCCTCGCTCTCGCTTTTGTTCCTTTTGCTGTTTTCCACCCTCTGAATGGTTGCTTTCTCCCATGTACCACCCAGCCTCGGAGCCAGCTGAGTGTGAACTCCACAAACTGTGAGCTAAATAAGCATTTCCTCCTTTAAATTTGGGCACTGATTATTTTGTTTCAGCAAAAGAAGAAAAGTAACCAAGACACTAATCTAGTACTCTCCCCTGAGTTCCCCCTCCAGCTGCCTAGATCATTCTGAATCAGGTTTACTAATTTTCACTTAATTTTTGTAGGTCAGTAAATTTTTCTTCCTGTACTTTTCTATACCTTGAAGAATTGCTTTGGTTTGTTTGGTTGCTGTCTCATTAACAATCCTTTACTAGTCCCAGTCATTGTAGAATCAGACTAGACTGTAATTTCTTCTTGTCACTTTTGTCTGTGAATCTGTAGACATCTTGAGGAAAGACTGAATTATTTGCATTAGAGTATGCACATACCTTAGCACAATATTAACATATCTAATATATAGTAGATACAAATCACTACTCAATGAAACACACTCAATTATTTTCCTGTGACTTCTCCCCAAAAGTGGAGACAAGAAACTGGAGAACAAAAGTGTATTTTGCTAATTCCCCATGTGCAATCTCACCTGAAGCTATTTCTCTATATATGTTGATGCCAAACTTATTTTGGAATGTTCCATAAAAATAATACATAATTATATGGAGATTTCCTCTTTTAATAAACATAGGAATGACCCAAACAAGAAATTATCTTAGTTGATTCAGGATCATAAAATAAAGTGCTTCAGAGTGGGCAATCTGTAAGCAATAGAAACTTACTTTTATAATTTTGTAAGGCAGAAAGTTCAAGACTGAGGTGCTAGCAGATGTGGTACCTGGACAAGCCTCAGGCTGTGCTTCTTAGATTGGGCACCTTGCTGTCCTGTCACATGGCAGAAGACTTGGACAGGGAACCTCTCTTGACCTCCTTAATGAGGCACAAGCTCCAAGTATGAGCTTGTCCCCCCTGATTGGTCACTTCTGAAAAGGCCCTCTTTCTTAGTTCTAATATTTGGGTTTTAGGTTCCAACACCTGAATTTTGAAGGCACACATTTAGAATAGTTGGGGAATAGCTGGGTTGAATGGGACCTCTAGACTTAGTTTGCTGAGGAATCTCCAAAACAATCTCCACAGTGGTTTCACCAGTCTGCATTCCCACCAGCAGTGCAGAAAAATTGCTATTTCTCCAGAAATAATTATTGTAATATATTTTCATTATGTAATTTATTTTTTTAAAGTAAAAGAATGAAAACTTTAGCAAACGGACACAAAGCAGCACAAGAACAGTACCAAAACTGAATTAGAGATAATGAGACAGGGTATTAACAAAGGTTGTTGTATTACATATTGATAACTTCAAAGTATGTTCAGGATAATGCATATAGACATACAAGATTGATCAAACAACTAATCATTGACTGTTCGTTACAATAAAGTGTCATGAGACAGTACTGCAATCATTAGCCATCCTGCATATACCTACATATATACATAGTTATCTCTTTCTTCCTTTCCTCCTTCCCCTCATCCCAGCTGCTCTTTACTTTTGAGCAGTTTCCTTTCATACCTCCTAATTTATATTCCCACTGTCAGGTTCTTACACTAACAATACAATATGCTGTTTGCACATGCACATCTGATTTATTTCACTTATGAGTATGGTCTCTAATTGTGAACATTTTCCTATGAAAGCCTCAACTTTGTCTTTCTTTATAACTGAGTAATATTCCATTATGTAAAAATGCCACAGTTTTTTTATCCAGTCTTCTGTGGATGGACACTTGGGATGCTTCCATGATTTAGCTATTATAAATTGCACTGCTATAAACATGGGTGCACATATATCACAGTGATACGATGTATTCAGATCTTCTGGGAAAATACCTAGAAGGGGAATAGCTGGGTGAATGGGACCTCTAGCTCTAGTTTACTGAGGAATCTCCAAACGAATTTCCACAGTGGTTTCACCAGTCTGCATCCCCTCAAGCAGTGCAGAAGAATTCCTATTTCTCCACAGCCTTGCCAACATTTGTTTTTGGATGATTTCTTAATACTGGCCAATATTACTGTGGGGAGATGAAATCTCAATGTTGTTTCTATTTGCATTTCTCAAATGATTAAAGATGCAGAACATTTTCTCATATATTTATTTGCCATTTGTATTTCTTTATCAGAGAAGTGTGTATTTATCTCAGATGCCCATTTCTGGATTGGATTTTTAAATTTGACATGTTCATGCTTTTGAATTCTTTGTATGTTCTAGATAGAAGACCTTTGTCTGAGGGACAGCCAGCTAGGATTTTTTCCCCATTTGTGGGTTTTCTTTTTACTCTGCTGGTGATTTCTTTAGATGTGCAAAAACTTTTCAGTAAGATGGGGTCCCAGTTACTGATTCTTTAAAGTGTTTCCCTGGCAGTTTGATTTTTGTTAATGAAATCTGCCTACTCCTATGTCTTCAAGATTTTTACATACCTTCTCTCGCAATAGATTTAGTGTTTCTGTTTTAATATTGAGATCTGCGATCCATTTTGAATTGAGTTTGGTGTATGGTGATAGACGTGGGTCTATTTTCAGTCTTTGGCAAGAGGCAAGCCAATTTTTCCAGCACCACTTGTTAAAGAGGCTATCTTTCTTCCAGTGAGCTTGTTTGGCCTCTTTGTGGAATATTAGGAGGCTGAGTGTGTTTGTGATTTAGTCTGCATCTTCCAATCCGTTCCATTGAACCTCAGGTCTGTTTTTTAGCCAGTTCCAGTTTGATTTTATTACAGTAGCTTTGTGGTATAATTTCAGGTCAGGGATTGTGTTTCCACCTGACTAGTCCTTGTTACCCAGAATTGCTTTTGTTATTCTGAGTCTCTACTGGTTCCAGATGAATTTGAGGAATGTTTTCTCTAAATCTGTGTGGTGTGCTAATGGCAGGTTATGGGAATTGCATTGAATCTGTACAACAATTTTGGTAGTATAGCTATTTTCACAATGTTGGTTCTTCTTAACCATGAGCAGGGAATGTTTTTCCATTTATTGAAATCCTCTTCAATCTCTTTTTTCAGAGTACTGTAGTTTTCATTGAATAGATCTTTTACCTCTTTTGGTAGACTGATTCCTAAATATTTCAATTTCCTGGATGCTGTTGTAAAAGGCATGGTTTCCTTAATTTCTCTCTCAGTCTGTTTGTTGTTTGTGTATAGGAATGCTATTGATTTTTGGGTATTGACTTTGTATCCAGCTACTCTGCTGAATTTGTCAATTAAATCCAGGAGTCTTGCGGAGTTTTTTGTGTCTTCCCTGTAAAGTATCGTGTCATCTGCAAACAGCAATAGTTTTACTTTTTCCTTTCCTGTCCTTATTCCTTTTATTTCACTCTCTTGTCTAATTGCTCTGGCTAATGCTTCCAGAACTATGTTGAATAGGAGTGGTGACAGTGGACATCCTTCTCTTGCTCCTGACTTTAATGTGAAAGCTTCCAGTTTTTGTCCATTTAGTATGATGTTGGCTTTTGGTCTGTCATAGATGGCCTTGATCAGATTGAGGTAGAGGCCATCTATTCCCGTTTTGCTAGGGTTGTTAACATGAATGCATGTGGGACTTTATTGAAAGCTTTTTCTGCATCCATTGAGATGATCATGAAGTTTTTGTCTTTGACTCAATTGATATGGTGTTTTATATTAATTGATTTGTGAATATTGAACCATCCCTGAATTCCTGGTATAAATCCAAAATGGTCATGGTGTATAATTTTTCTTATGATCTGTTGCATTCTATTTGCTAGTATTTTATTGAGTATCTTTGCATCTATGTTCATTAGGGAGATTGGTCTATAGTTCTCTTTCTTCGTTGGGTCCTCCTCTGGTTTTGGTATCAGTATAATACTTGCCCCCAGAAATGAGTTACGGAGAATTGCTTTCTTTTCAATTTCATTGAAGAGTTTTAAGAGTGTTGGCATTAAACCTTTACTGAATGTTTTATAAAATTCTGCTGTGAATCCATCGGGGCCTGGGCTTTTCTTTGTCCATAAATTTTTAATGACATTTTCAACCTCATTAATTGATATTGGGTTGTTCAAGATTTTTATATCTTCCTGCTTCAACTTTGGCAATTCGTACATTTTGAGGAATCTGTCCATTTCTTCTGAGTTTTCTATCCTATTGGAGTAAAAATTCCCAAAGTAGGTATTAATGATCTTTTGAATTTCTGTAGGATCTGTAGTGATTTCATCCTTTTCATTCTTTATTGTACGAATTTGAGTTCTTTCCTTTCTTTTTTTGATAAGGTGACGTAGGGGTTTATCATTTCATTTATTCTTTTGAAGAACCAACTCTTTGATTCACTTTCTTTGGGTACAGTTTTCTTCATCTCAATTGCATTAATTTCTTCCCTAAGCTTTATAATCTTCTCCCTTTGGGCTTTGGACTTGACTTGTTCTTCTTCTAACAGTTTGAGGTGCAGCAATAGGTTTTATTTATTTGTTCTCTTTCTGTTTTCTTTATGTATGTGTTCATCACTACAAATTTCCCTCTGAGGACTGCTTTCATTGCATCCCACAGATTCCTGTAAGTTGTATTTGCATTTTTGTTTGTTTTTAGGTATTTTTTAATTTCTTCTTTAATTTCTTGTGTGACCCATTGGTTGTTCAGGAGGTTGTTGTCTAATTTCCAAGTGTTTATGGAGTTTTTGGAATTCCCTTTGTCATTAATTTCCAATTTCATTGCACTGTGGTCAGATAATATGCATGGGATAATTTCAATTCTTTTGCATTTATGTAGATATGCTCTATGGGGTAGAATGTGGTCTCTTTTAGAGAAAGTCCCATGTGCAGCTAAGAAAAATGTGTATTGTGATGTTGTAGGGTGGAACACTCTATATACATCTACTAAGTCCATTTGTTCACACATTTGGCTTATGTCTGTTATATCTTTGTCGAGTTTTAGTCCAGTTGACCTGTCTCTTTGTGTGAAAGGGCTGTTTATGTCCCCTATTACAATAGTGTTATTGATTATTTGGTTTTTTATGTTCGTTAAGATTTGCCTTATATAGTTTGGTACTCCAGTATTTGGTGCATGCCTGTTTAGGATTATTATCTCTTCCTCTTGCAGCTTTCCCCTAACTAGCATATAGTGGCCTTCTTTATCTCTTTGCATGGTTTTTGGTTTGAAGTTTACATTGTTCTCAGTTTGAAATTTACATTGTCTGCAAATACAATAGCTACCCCTTCTTTTTTCTGGTAACCTATTCCATGGAGAATTGTTTTCCATATTTTGCCTTTCAGTTTGTGGATTTCCTTTTGAGTAAAGTGTGTTTCTAGTATACAGCATATTGTGGGATTTTGTCTCTTAATCCTCTCTACCAGTCTGTTTCTTTTGACTGGTGAATTGAGACCATTTACATTAATGGTTATAACTGTTACACATTTGGCTTATTCTTGTCATGCTGTTTACTTGATGTTGCTTTCCTACTTTTGCTGTTTAATTGCTCGTTCTGCTTAAGGGTTCTTTTCAATTGTTGTTCTTGAGATTGTTGTCTCTTTTTTCTCTGTCTAGAATATCTTTTAGTACTTTTTGTAATGTTGGTTTGGCACTCATGAAGTTCTTTAGTTGTTCCTTGTTGTGGAAATACTTTATTTCTCCATTGAATTTGAAGGATAGTTTTGCAAGATACATCAGTCTGGGTTGGGAGCTGTTTTGTTTCAGAATCTGTAATATCTCACTCCAAGATCTTCCTGATTTCATGGTTTCTGTTGAGAAATCTGCTTTGATTCTGATGGGCTTTCCTTTATAGGTGATTTGTTTCTTTTCTCTAGCAGCTTTTAATATTGTGTTCTTTTGCTGCATATCTGGGATCTTGACTATTATATGTCTGGGTGTGGTTTTATTTGGGTTGTGGATCGTTGGGGTTCTATATACTTCATTTAACTGCACATCAGTATCTTTTACAGTGCTTGGAAAATTTTCTGCTGTTATTTCTGCAAATATTCTTTTTATGTCTTTTGTGTTGCCTCCTGCTGTTTCATTGATTCCTATTACTTGGAAATTATTTCTCTTTTCTTTGTCTTGCAGCTTTTAGATTGATTTTTCCTGGTTCCTTGATGACTTTAAGAGATCCCTCCTTTCACAATTGTTAGCTGTCATGCTGTCTTCAGGACATGAAATTCTATCTTCAACTTCATTTAAGCACTTTCACAGGCTTTCAGTGGAAGTTTTCATTTCCTGGAAATCTCTTTGAGCCTGTTTCATGCATTCTAATTCATTCCTAAATTGCTCATGTAACATTTCCATTTGTTGCCTTTGATCTTCTAGTCTTTTATCTGTTTCTTCTCAGTATGTGTGAAGCATTTCTTCCATTATTATTGTCATTTCACTTTTTGCCTGAGAGATTATTTCAGATTTAATCTCTTCTATGGCCTGATGAAGTTGTTTCTTTACTTCAGATGTGATCATTTCAGAAATTTTAGGTATGTGGTTTCCTAGTTCTCCTATGTCATTGTCTCCTGTAGTTGTTCTGGGTCAAGTTGTGTTCTGAGACTGCATTTTGCTCCTATGTCTTGTCATTTTGAATGTCAGATGACAAGTGCTGAGCTACAAAGTACCCAGACCACTCCCAAAAGACTCTAGCGACCCTCTTTTCCCCGGATATCAAACTAATTCCAAGGTGGTAGCAGACTGTGGCCCACTGGGCCCAGGTACCCCAGGCAATTGCTGGGGTGAATGGCTCAGACCACACTTGCGATGGTGGGAAAGTACTGGACTTCAGTACCCGGGTCTCCAGTCTGTGGATGGGAAGCATGTGGGCCCCATCCTTGAAGCCAATGGTGATTAGGCAGGAGCCACTGCTTTGGTGTCCTTGGGTAGCTGGTCAGGGGAGAGCAGGCCTCGCCTCCCAACCCTGAGGACCACAGAGCCTGAGGCTATTTCCACACTACAGGTCTCAACCACCAACAGCGATGGGCCCTCCCAGTCTGAGCTCCTTCCTAATTCTAAGGCATAGAGCAAAGCCCAGGCACAGGCCTTACTGGAGGAGAAGAGTTCTACCAACATGCTGTGCTGCTCAGGTGGCACCTCAGGCCGGCCTCCCTCGCTGGTGCCACAGAGCCCTGGCTCAGGCCCCAATGGAGGAGTCATTATGTAATTTAAAGCAATGTTTTCATTTATTCTAGCTAAGAAAATCAATGATGTGTACATATACTTCATCATTTCACTATAAATTTTTTTAAATAAACTGTTTCCTTTAGAATACTTTCAGATTTATGAAAATATTAATCACATCTTTTCTCCTCTCTTACATTGGTTTGGTTCATTCATTGCAATTGATGAACCAATATAGTATATCATTACATATAATCCATGATGTATTCAAATGCTGTCATCTATACATAGCATCATTTTCCAGTGGCGAGATCCCATAAAGAATATCCTGCTGCTTGCAGTCTTCATCGAACTGAGATCTCTATGACAATTTCTCAGATGTTTTTCATTTTTGATGGTCTTGAAAATTTTAAGGAATGCCAGTATTTTGTAAAAAGTGCCTCTTTTGGGAGATTTGTCTAGTATTTTTTCATAAGATGAGTTCTAAATTGTGAGGAAAATGCCACAGAGGAATAGTACTCCTAAAATCACATAGTACTGAAGACGTGTATTTCCACCATGATGGAACAGCATCGCTGTTGGTTTTGATTGGATGAGGCAGTATTTGTGAGGCCTACTTTTCTCCTTTTCTGCACTATAATTTTTGGTTTTTGTTTTGTTTTGTTTTTGCAGTGTAATTTTTGGAACAAAATCAGAGAACATGGCCTTTATTTCCTGAGTGGAGTTGCAGTCTGCCCCTCTCATTGTATATAGTATCTACCTTATTTGAAATGTTTGTGGAAGAGGAATTTCTCTATTGAAATAACTTTTTAAGTATTATTATGAAATTTTTTTACCACTGCTTCAAATAAGGGTTTTGCAAAGTACCTGTGTGCATAGTGGTCTGTTTAGTTTGGTATACTGTATGTTTAGCTTGGGTAAGCATAGGTATCCATAGGTTTAAATATCTTTTTTGTTATATGACCCTCTAAAGATATTCCCATCTTACTCCTTAGATTTGCTTTAATTTCAGTTTACCTTGAAAATCTGAAGAATCTATATGTCACCATAAAGTACCCACTTGAAAATTGATAACAATTACCTGGTAGTACTCTGAGGAGCAGAGAGAGAGAGAGAGGAAAAGAGAGAAAGAGACATGCTTTGAATTCAAAATTTGGAACTGTTCCTTTAAACAGTGAAAAAGGGTTTAGCCCACCTCAAGCCTTCTCTAAGTGCCTAACACATTACTAGGTATTGTAAATTTTGGATAGGGGATAGTTTGTATTTTCTCCATATTTATTTTTCCAAAAGGCAAAACAAGTATTTTCTGTAGCTCATTTAATATCTGAAAAACATTAATCTATTTTCTTCATTTTCCAAGGGAGGAGACTGAGTTAAATGCTAATCCATTCATTCACTATGAGTGTGCTAACCACCTCCTGTTTGACAGCAGTTGTGTTCTGTTCCTCAGAGAGTGGTGAACTAGACAGAACTGGTCTGTGGCCCCGCATGTCCCACTGGCAGGAGACACACAAGGCCCAGCACACCACACTGTATCAAGTACATGGCCGTTTGTGAGAATGCTACAATTTAAATAATATTGCTAGCTTTTTATCTATAGGTGGCTCTCCAATACCTTGTTCTATTAAAAAGTGTTTATTTTCCCTATGGTTACATGTAAACATGAACTTAGAAGCAACTGAACAGTTCCTCATTTGAATAGACTTTGTTATAAACAAATTTTTTAAGGTTTAAAATATAATTTTTGCACTATTTGTAGAAAATAATGTATGTTCTGTTTTCATTTTTCTTGGAATATGCGCTCTTGTCATTAAGATAGAATAAATTATAATATACCTATATTTATATCTATAACGTAAAAGAGAATTAGAATACTTCAAAGATTGCAGCTAAAGTGAATAAATCAGCACATTTCTATTTGTTTGATATAGCAGACAATTACACTTATTATACATCAGAGAATAAACCTAGTTACCAAATCATGCACATTTTTCCATTATTTGCATTCAGGTGATCATACGTTTTGACTGCATTCTTCAATAACTATTACCATGTGCAGACTCAGAAATCAGAATTGTACTTCTGTTCATTTTCCTGTTGCTGTTTAAACCTCATTCTAAATCATTTGCATGAGGCCAAGGTAAAGTATGTAGAATGAATTTTTTTTCTTTTAGTCCAATATGGTTTTTATTGCAAAGAGACTAAGATGTGGAAAACAGGAAAAATAGACATTTGAATTTGCCATTATGATTTGTGTTGCTTTTGCATTCAATTTTCTTTAATGTACTAGAGAAATACATGTTTATATGATTGTCTCAATGTCCTAAACCCTAAACCTATTTTGAAAATGTTCTTAAATCCTTTTTGTTAGGTTTTGGAGGCAGAAGAAACAAACTAAGGGGGGAAGAAGGCCTTTATTCCGGACACAGAGAGGAGAGGATGGCATGCAGCACAGAGCTCCTCTGAAGTAGATAAAGGAGGCTGGGGTTTATGAGGACTCCACTGGGGCTTCCCTTGCAGGCAAGAAGGATAAGGGGAAGTTGCCTTTGGCCTAGCCTAAGGGGAGAAGAAACGAGGAGTGGTCATTTGGAAGATAGGCTGTTGTTTTTGGGCTTCAACCATGTTAGAACGCCACCATACTGACTCAGCAATTCATACTGGGGCAGGAACCTATCACTTTTCTATTTATAGGGATGTCACTTAGTGTCTCGGTTACTTTTCTCTCATTGCTATACCCTAAGGCGGGTATAGTTGTCAGCCATAATCCCAGCATTGGATCATAGATCAGTCATAAACTCTAAAAGCTACCCCATAGGATTTGGGGGGACATACAGACACAAACCATAACACTTAGAGACTAATTTTATTTTTAAATCTAAAGCCCTACAACATTTTCATCTGAATTTGTTTACAAATTATATTTAAGATTTTTTTCAATTTTTACTCTCAGTAACTGATGTGGGTTACTGTTGTTAGGGCTGATGCATTGTGTCAACTTGAGGAGTCCAGAGGCTCCTCTCAGTGACTCAGCAGTTCTACATCCTGGGGTGAAAAGGACATGCCCCTACCTCTGGGATGTTGTTCACTGTGTCAGTTTGAAAAGTTTAGAAGGTTAACTAAGTGACTGAGCAGGGGCCCAGGGTCCTTACTTTGTGTTCATTCTGAGCCTGTGCAAGAGAAGGGCACAGGAGATTATGTGAGTGCTACACCCCCCCTGGGTGGGGGTAGTCCACTTACAGTATAAAGGAGGAAAAGAGGGTTGTTCACTCCGTTTTGCTCCCTCCTTTTGCTGTCCTCTGCCACCCTGAAGTGTTGCCCCTGTGCCATGTGCAAACTGCTTTGGATTCACCTGATTATAGACTAAAACTCCAAACTTCACACTGTGAGCTAATAAAACTTTCCTTCCCTAATTTTGGGGCTTAGGTATTTTCTCTCAGCAACAAGAGGAAAGTAATAAAGATAACTATCAATGAACAGAGCTGTTCTGAATGTTTCATTTATAACATCTCATCATCTCAAATAGCTGTCAAGTAGAAAACTAAAAGTGAAAATATGAAAGAGCAACTACTCATAGTCTTCCACTGGTTTGAGTGAAATGAACAGGACTGACCAAAATATAATGCCTGTACTGCAAAAACCTTCAAAGGTGAACAGACTGAGTTAGTGATTGGTTTTACCACTTCATTGTGCTCCGCTTTTCCCCAATTAATCCCTTTTAACTTCCATTTATAGCCCATAAAATAAGGATGCTGGGACTTGAGATATAGTTCAGTGACAAAGCACTTTCCTAACACTCATGATTTCTAGCATTCTTTCCTCAGCACTACAAAACAAACAGCAAATAAATAAACAGGAAAAAAAATATTGTTAATTCCCTGTCACCTTGTCTGTAATTCAGTTTTGATTGTACTATTCTTGTGCTACTTTGTGTCTGTTTGTTAATACGTTTTTGTTCTTTTACTTTTAAAATGAAAGTGTCAAAAAAAAATAATAAGGGTGGTTAGGCTTTGCAGCAACAGCTCTAAGGGTGCACCAAATCTAGCTGGGTTAGTCCAGCAGGGTGCTAAGCTGAGTGCTTTCCCCTTTCCTCCCAGGTGGACTTTGCACACCTGTATTTTCTGCCTTATGTGATTAGATATGAACTCTAAATTAAAAAGCAGACCTCAGAACAGTAGACACAACAATATTAGAAAAGATTCCCATTCATGTTATTAAAAATAATTTTACAGACAATAGCAACTCCATTATCATTTATTCGAGTAAGTAATAGAACAGAAGGCAAAGAACACTAGGGCCTTGGAAATTCAAATGTTCAGGCTCCGGACAGAAAAATAAACTGAGCCTTTGTGTTCACTGCACAAGGTGGGTGGGAGACCAGACCAGAGCAGATGGGTCCAAGTGCAACGAATGTGCAGGAATGAACTCAGAGCCAAAGTACACACTTCACTGCTGTCCTCTGGCCAAAGCTCAGCAACTGCCTACTGATCATTCACTTGGGGATAATAAATTCCTAGTTTAGGAGCATTACTCAGTGTATTGCTAATTCAATCAATGGCTCTTTGAAGCCAACAGCACAGAGGCTATAAAAATTATATATTTTTATACACAGTGATATATAAAAGAGGAACTTCGACCTAAAATATGAGTGCACAGGAGAATTCCTCAGAACTAGCTTCTATTATAGACTGCAGTAACATGGACATGTGTTTCTCCATGGATCTGTAATGAAGTTTCCTCTTCCTGATGTTATAAACTGCTAATTTTGTAAAACACAATGTCAACCAATTGGTAGATAGGCCTTTATGACCAGAAGTAAAACCGATCATCAGGGAATTTTAGAATTTCAAAAGACAGATTGTCCTCAGTGTGACATTTTTGAAAAATACATAAAAAGCAAACTATGTGTTCATATAAAAATAACATAAATTTTTTATCCATCTATTGACAAGAGAAATACAGCTGATTATATCTGGTATTTTTTTTCAAGAAACTTGAATACCATTAATTGTAAAGTCATTAATTATCAGAAACTTCATTATGTAATTTACAGGAAGAATGGACTATTATTATACATTCACTCATTGTGTGGATTTCTAAAGGAATTTTCAGATTTAACAGGGCTACTTGAAAGATATATAAAGTTAATTTTTAGCCTCAAGAAGTAGCATAAATAAAGGGAGTTGAAATTTTCCACTGTGACAAGAATTTTTAATATCTTCTTGCTAAAAATTATAAATTAATTTCTAAACTGAAAATGTTTCTAATTTCTAAGATTCTAAAGAAATGGATTTAAATGGACAAGAGGTAAGCCTTTCCTCTCCTTGTAGTAATCCTGTTTTTAGGTACATACAATCTCTGTCATATTGAGCCATGGGAAAGTGTTTCACAGCCATAGCAATCTGATGACAGTCCCTCAGTTTTGATCAATTTGGCAGAATATATGTTTAGTTTAACTCAAGGTTATCTCTTCAGTAAATGAAACATCTTGCAGTTTATTCATCCTTCTACATTATGTGCTTTCCTTGAACAAGTAATTCTGTGGGTCTATTCCCTAATAAATCATAAATTCCCTTGCTGAACTGTAAAAGAGCTTGGATTTGTGATATATACTTCAATTAAGCATGTCTCCTTTCATTGAGGAAGGTGCTTGTGTATTTAGACCAGTGAAGGCTGAGAAGCATTAGGAATAAACCCATTTTAGAGACATAACTAATTCAGGTAGCAACTTCATTGTGCTGCCAGGGATAAAAATTTTGAATGCAACAAGCAACAAAAGCCTTTATTCAGCCAGTAACATCAACATACTTATTTTCCATCCTCCCACTTGCCCTGAAGGCTGCATAGATGACTGGTGTTCTCGCCTTAAGAGGCACAGATTAGCTGATTATCTTTGTTCCGATTATCTTTGTTCCTGTTAAAACAGTGCTGTCAGTTGTCACTACCTGTATACAAAGTTTCATTGTTTGGAAAATTGGTACATATTCTACGATTCCTTCTTTCTTTATTAGCTGCAATAATTTTATAGAAGAAACATCTCCTTAAGAATTACTCATACCTGTGGAAGAACTACAAAGAAAAATCAAAATAAATGTTTCTTTTCTTTATTAGTTTTCGAAGTTGCCAGTTCTAGCCAGCTTTCAAACATTACCAAGAAGAATTTAAAAAATGGTTTTAGTAGCTAAGTAAACTCATGGAATTAGACATGATACGTTTCAATCCTTTGCAATCATCCCTTCTACGCACACTCTTCCTTCCATCTTTGACCCCCGGGTGTTTCTATAACCGAGATCACTTTGCAGTGCTGCAGTATTTCATACCATTAAGACATTCACAAATACCCACAAATTTGCCACATTTTTTATCTCAGACCAGAAGTGAATGATTTTAGCCAGGAGGCTTGGTTGCTTTTATGAACAACTGACATTTAGAGAGAATAAAGTGAGTAAAATGTTTGCCCATGTTGACAAGGCTGGTTCATATTGCAGTGAGCAGAAATAAGAAATATTTTTCTTCAAATATACAGAATAGTAAAAATCATCTCCTAGGTTCAAAAATTTCTAATACTTTCTGACATTTTCTTTCCCTAGCTATCAATCCACATTGAGTCATCTATCTAGGTTTATGAATCCCAACGTGGATACATGTACATTATTACATTTATTCTTACTTTTATCATTATTTTGCCAAAACATTTGCCAATAAATTGGGGATGTCATGATTTTTTACATTGTATATACTCCATCATAAATTTCTTAGGAAGGAGGACATTATCTTGGACAACCACATTGGAAATATTTATTGTTTTAACAAAATAATAACATAGCATACACTAATGCATGGTCAGCATTTACCAATTACACTAATTTTCCCTGTGTAGCATTTTTTCCAGTCAGAGATCCTGACAAGAATCACATACAACATTTAGTTGTTTTGTCTCTGACTCCACAACGCTGCAGCCCACAGTACACGATTACAGCCTGCTGCAGCCACAGGCATAAGACCACAGCCTGGGAAAGCTGCTGTCTGGGTTGTGGCAGCTAAGAAATTGAGGAGTCCCTGAGAGCCCTGTGGGCTCAAGCAAAAGCCCAACATGTCCAACAGGTGTTACGTGGAGTCCAGGAAGATTCTTGCCTGGCCAAAAGATGCTGTTGTTTTCCCTCCTGGGTTTTCACTTGTTTGATAACAGCTACCCCTTCCTTCCTTCTTCTCACTTTTGGGGTGGGAACATTCATCTTGTGTCTGTCCTAGCACTCTATTTGGGAAGCATACAACTTGCTTTATTCAACCGGCTCACAGCTGTGGAAAAATTGTCTCATGTAAAATCACACCACGCATCTCATCCATATGGTATTTAGATGATACTTACATAAGACTTTGGACAAAACCATTGAAGTTGATGCTGGAACATATCAAGACCATGGGATAGAAAAAAGTACTGTCTGTGAGAGACCATTTACTTCTCGAGGAAAGTGGCAGAATCCTATCTTCTGAATGTTTGTCCACATCCAACGTTCATATGTTGAAATCTGTCACTCAGTGATTTGGCACTGAGAGCTGGGGCTGAGGTGTCAAGAAGGTGCTGCCTGAGAAGCAGAGAACCCCAACCGGACACAAAATCTGCTGCCACCTTGATCCTAGATTTTCTAGCCTCATAAATTATCCCATGTCCTAAAGTATTTTGTTAGCTCAGCCTTAGTGAACTAAGACACAAACATACAAAATAATTACTGCACTACTGATGTTCTGCTATGGAAAATGATTGTAAATTTTCTATTTTGTCATATTTATTGATTATTATTATTTTACTGATTGTCTTTAGGTATTTTAAACCTACTAAAAAGTATAGTCAATCTCAACATTTTATACATGTTATAGTATCTGAGCGCTTTCTACCTCTTTTCTTCAGAGCTTATGGCTGTAACTTCTTGTAAATTACTTCCAGTTGAGTGTTAGCATTTATATCAAGATGCCCCATCCAAATCCTCATAGTCAAGGAGAGGGTTTTAAAAGATGACTGGATCATGCTGTGTGATTGTCGTCAGCGCATTAGTCAGCTCACAAGTTTATAGCTAAATGTGACTTGGGAAGTGAGGCCTGGTTGGAGGAGGTGAGTCACCGAGGGTGGAGCCCAGAAGGGTCCCTTTCCTTCCCACTCCCTCTATCAGTCTTGGCTCCCTACCTGTCGTGCCATGGACTGTTTCTCCTCTACCATGTCACCCTGCCTTGGAGCTAGCTAACTGAACTGAAACCTCTGCAAACTGTGAGCTTGAGAAAATTCTTCATTTAAGTTGTGCGCATCAGATATTGTGTCCCAGCCATGACGAAAGTAATGAGGACAGTGGTAACTAAACTGAATGAGGACAGCATTGTTAAGTTAGCAATAATCAGCACCCCTGCGAGCAGCTTTGGAGTAGATGATTTTGTTCATCCGCTTGTCCTCTACTGGTATCTCTTACCCTTATCTTAATTTGCTCAGCCACAATCAAGTGCAGTGAATTGGATAAATTATAAGCAATAGAGGATTGTTTCTCATAGTTTTGGGAGCGGGAAACTCAAAATTAATATGCAAGTAGACATGGTGTGTGGTGAGGTCTCACTTCCTATTTGCAGATAACCACACTTTCAGTGTTTCCTGACATGGCAAAAGAAGAGAGAAAAAGGAAGTCCTCTTGTGTTCTAAGGACGCTGATCATATTCATTAAACTCTGTATCATGGTTACAATTGTTTCAAATCATATTCATTAAACTCTATATCATGGTTACAATTGTTTCAAATCATATTCATTAAACTCTATATCATGGTTACAATTGTTTCAAATCATATTCATTAAATTCTATATCACAGTTATAATTGTTTTACTTCCAAAGACCACAGCTTCTAACACCAACACTCTGGGGTTTACTATCTTAACATATAAGACACAAATACTTAGTGCATAGCGGACTTCTTGTGATTTAAACCATGTTTTTTTATAATAGAATGTGTACTCTATTATAAATGCATAACGCTACAGCCCGCAGCACACTGAGGTCGAAAGAGGCATCGAATGTGCACGTATACCACTAGGAATCTTATGAAAATGCAGACGCTGAATCCATATATCTGCTATGTAGCTTGATTTCTGGGTCTCTAACATGGTCCCAGAAAATACCGATGCTCCCGGTCCTTGAGCTGCAATTTGAATAGCAAAATTAAGAGTTTGCAATTAATTTTTTAGGATGGTTAATACACCGCAGTTATCTCTCATCTTGGAATTAGAGTTTTCTGAGAATTTATGTAAGCAAGTGAAGATGTAACAGAACCAACATTGAGAAAACTGCCTTCTCTCTGCTTTATTTTCTGAATTTGTGCCTTCTGTACTGATACTCTATCTAAACTTGCAGTGGTACATAGGTCCTCTGCACAGTGGTTGTCCTACTATATGTGCCATCTTATTGGTCTACTTCCTGCGCCTTAACCATGGTTGTAAGCTCAGTCCTTGCAATCTTAGAATGCATAAATGAGGTTCATCATATCATTTCAACTAGAAAGATAAAATCATGACCACTTGCGGTAAGGAGAGTGCTACTACTCAATTATTTTCAAGGACAAAACACTGTATTTTGCGGCCTCTTGAAAATTTAGTATTTAAAATCCATGGAGGTATTTACTGCTTTGAGCAACAACACAATCTATGACACCTGCTGCCTGTGTACCCAGTTCACTTCAACAGCATCAAACTACAAATTCTTCCAACCTCCTAGACTTCAAAGTTGCTTCCAGTTCAATTGTCTCTAGGACAGCCTGCTGCGTCAAAATACCTTTCTTAAAGTATTTGGCTAAGCACATCTTAAATATTTCTCACAGTGGACACCACTGGAAATTGTAGATTTGAGGCCACTGAAGCTGCTGTTTCCTCTCACCTCTGCTTTGAGCGCAGAGTGGTCTTCTGAGAAGGAGAAATAACCAACGGTGAGCTGTAGCTGTGTGAAACAATGGCTGAGACTGCCGTGCCACCCAGCTCTGCTTCGTGGTGATGCAGCCACTGACGGGTGTTCTGCTGCGTCTCACGTCTGTCAGAGAGGTTGGTGCGCTGATCCTAGGTGTGAGGGCCTGTGTCTCAGCCAGCTGCTGGACCGCCCAGGAAGGAGAGGGCCCCGCCGAGCACTGAGCTGTGTTGGTGGCTTCTTGGCTTTCGGGGAGGTGGTGCACAGCAGGCTGTGCAGTCCTCACCCTTCGTGGGGCGAGCATCATGACCCCCATGCTATGAGCAGGGACACAGGCTCACATGGGCAAGGATGTGCACAGAGCACGCAGACTGACATGAGAAGAACCACACTGTGTGTGGTCATGTGTAAAGCCCCTCAGACCAATCCTTACTATTTTGATTTTGTTTGGATTTCTTTGATCTACAAAAAGTGCAATAATGTAGGGAGGGAAAGAATGGTTTTTGAAGATACTTATATAAAAATTCTGCTAATTTAGACAGAATTGTCACTTTAGATAAGTTACTTAATATACAATAACCACTTTCTTTATAAAATAGTAAAAATACTTCAGCTTTTCAGAGTATGACTTGTGTTATCATTATCTGTTAGCAATCAAGTTTCCTAGATGGATAAAGTTAATATGCAGAATGATAACTATGACTTGAATTCATTTGAAGTTTTTATTTTTCACTACACATTTAGGAATACAAAGAAAAAAGGCACTGTGCTTTAATAAATCCATTTCAAATGGAAATATTTTAGAGCTATAAATATACTTTTTAAGAAATAACTTTCACTGGAGCAACATTTCATAATTTTGTCCCAAATTCAGTTCCTCTTCATATTTAAAGCTATGTTTGTCAAGAGAGTTTTTAAAGAAGCCTGTTAAGAGAGTCCTAGGAAGTGTGCCTAATTTTTTCCACTATTTGGAAATGTTAAACCTTGAAGAAACTTATTTTCTCACTTGCAGCTTTGCATATGGTGTTATAATTAGTACTCTGTACATACACATAGAAGGACATCCCTTCTAATGTAATCCCTCCTTATGTAATGAAGGAGAGAAAAGTGACTGTAAGTGAAGGAAAGTTTACATGTGAATGTTAAGAAATTTGTAAGAGTGATTGGGTTTTATCAATCAGTGTGTCCTAATGATCTAAGATCGCCTTTGATGAGATGGTAGTAGTTTCCAGAAAAGCTTTTAAGATAATGTAAATTCATCTTTTGCTATACAGAGATAGGCTACATAAACAATTTGTAGCATTCAAAGACACTGGAATTTGCTTGATAATAACCGGAGAAGCTCTTGCTGTAGATCTGATGAGTGAAAATACCTCCAATGATAAGGTCCGCGCTTCTGCTAAAATTCTTCCTGCAGTAGTCGGCTTGGGAAAGTTCTAATGTTTATTCTACACAGGAGTTGAAAAGTTTAAAGTAAATCATCAATGTGTAGAGCAATTGCTTTAAAACATGATTATATATAGGTCAGTATGGAGTAGTAGAGATGGTTTTAAACATAATTAAAACAATGTCCCTTTAGCAGTGTACATAGCTACACAATCCCTGCATGGTGAGTGTTCAGACTCATGCTCCCACCATCAAAGAAAATATGTTGAGAATGAAGTTTCTAAAAAAGATTATAAAAAATACTTTATTCTTCCTTCAGGATAATTTTTCCATGTTAAAACTTTATAATTAATAATGCTGCTTCCAGTAAAAGCCTACTTCCCTTTTGTGGTCTTGGAAACTGAAATTTTGCCTCTAATAAAAATGCATATTTATGTGTTGAATAACTCACAGAAAGTTGAAAGGTTTTTTCTTAATTTTCTAATTAATATCTTTGATTACAGATCAATTTCTGCCTTCAACTTTTCATCCTTGCGGAGCACAGTTTGTACTGTGTGAAATGAATCTGCCAAGGTTATTAGACTGTTTTCTTGCCACAAGCAAAATGGATGAAATTTCTTTCATAGCTCTCAACTTAATCATGTTTCATCTTCTCTAGGTGGTAATAGAAAGCCTTACAGTATCCAATATCTGGCACTATTTTCTAGTTATCTCTCTATCTCTTATTTGGATGGGGAGCGTTAAGAAGAAGAAGAAGCTTGGAACAGAAGACCATTGGCAAGTTTTTAGCCTTTCACCTGATCTATACAGCTCTAGGACACTTTCCTTCCACTGTGTGCACCAAACTAATACGTGAAGTGTGCATATTTGATCCTAGTGGTCTGCAAGGAGACAGAGTGTTTCAGAGGGTATAATTTGTGTCTTACTCTTTTGAGCTCTTTCTTGCTACTCTTCTCTACACTCTCCCCCCTTTGGGTCACATATACCTGCTAGATGCACCATACACAGCATATATGAATTTTTCCATATTATTGTACATTCTGCATCAAACTCAGAAATGCCTTTTGCTGTCATTACCATACAGGTACATGTACTCATAAATTTGAAAAAAAATGTATGACTGTGCTCCTGAGCAAGCCAGTCAGGCATAGTGCACCCTTCTGGCACCTACGGTTCTCTCTTGCGCTGTCTAATTGCAACTGGCGCCATGTCTCATGCCTGTTTTCAGCTCCTTCCACTCATGGGACTGTGTTTTCTCAGAATAGAGGCAAAGGGTTATCAGTGACTAGAAAATCCAAAAGCAGAATTATTTTACTTGATGAACTAGGGAAAAATAGCTAGTTTGTGCTCATTCCCTACAGGTATAATCAGCTCACCTCTTTCTGCCTTTCTCAAAACATCTGCTAAGCCTCTGTGATCAAAGTTATGATATGATGGTAATTTTCCCTTCCCTGGGAAGACTCCTTTCCAATTTGTCATTCATTTTTCCCGCAAATGTTTACTTCTAGGTAGTATGATGGGCAAATATCATACTCATTGCTATTTCTACTGTCATTTTTCTGAACCAGAGTCTAAAACATAGAGAATTTAGTTTCACTTCTCTATTTTTTACATAATATAACAAAAAGAGAATAACTGACAGGTAAAGAAAAATTAAAAATTTGCAAAGCTATCACATGTACAAGTATAATTTTACAGACATCATTAGGAACCGATTTTTGCATTTTGGATCTTTTAAAATCTGTTTGATAAAATAACATGCAAATGGGGAGAATGAAGACATGGACAAATTTCAAATGGCTGACTACAGAGCCAAGTCTTCTGCTCTCTAAACACTCATTATCTCAGAATTTGAAAATAAATCAAGATGATGCATGAGTGCGAAAGAATAATACTGGGACTCCCACCAAAGTTTTCTTTGTAAAAGAAAGGAGGGGGAACAGTCGTGTAGAGCACCAGTGACAACATTAGAATTTCTTTCTTTTTGTGTCTTCTAAGAATGTTTATTGTAATTGGCTTGGCTGCCGCCCTCCTCTCCCAGTTTTCCTTTGAATTAGGTCCAGGGCTTTTAGCTCCAGGGAAGCCAGTTGTGGTATTGAAACAGCTCTTTCATTTCAACAGTGCTAATTGCAGCCACAATCACTAGTTCATAGACTAAGGAAATTAATGATGGATCCTATTAGATCATCTCATCCATCTGATTCTGACAAGAAAGGGTTATTTTTTACATTATGACCTGGAATATTCTGCCTGGGTAAGTTTAAGTGACCAAATAATGAGGCTTTCACCTTTCCCTTGGGAGAGCGTTCACTGCCCAATAAACTTTACTTAACACACCCATCTGAAGATCAGCAGAGGTTTTCTTTTTGCTTCATTTCATGCCATTACTCTAGTTACACACCCTGGGGTCACCCTGAACAATCTCTTTCCCATCTCCATTCAGTACAACACATTTCCTGGCTACCATCCCAAAAGAATGATAAAGATGTTTTTATTTGCATTTACAGAGAAAGCTATGGTCTTGACTAGAGTGATGCAAAATGCTGCTATTCATTATTTCATTAGTCATTCAGGTTCAAAAGGAGGCAAGTGAAGCCTCATAAAAAATAAATTAATTTTTAAAGCACACTCAATAATATGGCTATTTTTATCTGTGCTTTGCATTTATAAGCTTCAAATATGTGTTACATTAAAGTTCTGTCAAGGTACTTGCATTAAAATTATTCACTTTGTGAAATCTCAGCAGTGGAAACTGTTTTTGGACTCCAAGCTTCTCTTTATCACTTTGGTCATTTAATGTAAATGTAAGGTTGTTAACTGCATTTATTCATTTAAAGTAGACCAGAACATATTTTAAGAGATTTAAATTGATGTCTCATTGTATAAGTGAGTATAAGTCTGATTTTTTATTATAAAGTCATAAAGTAGCAATAATATTCCATGCCATGCGGAGTTTGATGGAGGGGAGATCTCTCCTTTTTATAAATGAAAAAGGAAAACATTATTATTATAAATGACACATGGCAAAAGGAAAATAGTATTGCTGTTATTGCAGAGTTATTAGAGTTGATATATCTGGGGGCTTAGAAACTAGCATAGTTTTAAGTCCTTGTGACAAATTAGCTTTACGTACATTTCATGAGACAGATTCTAAATGAAAGTTAGGATCATAATAGGCAATAAAATAATTATCATTTTTTTGGAAACTTGAACTTCTTTAGATAATGCATCTATGACAGAAAGTTACCCATGTTAAGGAAAATAAACGAGCCTGATCACGAAAACGAGACACTTAGGAACAACTCAGTACAATCAGATTTCTGAGGAGAATGAGTTTTCAGAGTTTAATATATTTCAAGAATAGATAAAATTTCAAGAAAATTTTAAAAGATTCACATTTAATATTTCTCAAATTGCATATTCTCTACTCAAGAGTACTGTAATTAGCTTAAGATCGGTGAATTTCTAAATCTGCAAATAGGCACTTTTATCATTGTTTTTCAAATGTCAGTGAAGTAATTGTGAGTCAAGACTACCTGCAGTCATTTAGTTAATTCAAAGACAACTTTTTTCTAACATTGATATATCACATTTTCTTATTTGACGTCTTCTACTTCATATTTTTTTTTTTTAATGTTAATGGCTTTCAATGGGAGTGATATAAGAAAATCGCCATCAGACTACTAAAACAAATTTACCATAGGGAAGTTCATAGGGAGTTAATAATTAATTCACTGTGTCTTAGTTTTTGGTTTTGGCGTAGAGAAATGTCTGTGCTTTTCATGAACTGATTTCAACACAATTTCAATTTTGCTTTATTACTTTGAAAATAAACCTTATTATCTCATTTAAAATATTAAGGCTAAAATAAATCAAACTAAACCAAAACCCATAGTATATTTTTAGAGAAACATGGATGTATTTCACACAGTCAAAATGTGACTAGTCATGTTCTTTCAGCAAAAGAAAAAGGACACATGAAATGCTGAGAACTTAACAGTTACTGAGCTACTAACGTTTCATAAATGTAAAAGCATGTTCTTCACCCTATAGTCATATGTTGTAAATATAAAACTATTTATTATTTTCTGTCTCAGAAATTTTTATTGTATCTTATATGTTGAAGATTACTTTGAAATAAATTTGTAAATTTTACAAAACATTTCAGTGTCCTGTTTGGGTGAGATGTTCTAGTCTAAGATTGATGGTGAAAATTGGCTAATCTAAGAATCCTGGTCATCACCAAAGTGCTATATTGGGAGAGCTGCTCAGTGTCACTGCCTGTGTTAGCCCAATCTTATTTAATTTTAAGGCCTTTTAATGCCTAACCTTAAAAATTATAGGATAATTTCCAGCTAAAGAATTTGAAGCATAATTACATGTCTAAAGTACTTCTGTGCAATTCCAAAATTATAAAATTGCCAGGACTTGAGTTGGAATAACACTCATGGCAGTGAATGCATTAAATATAAAACCACAGAATTGGGCTAAAGTGTATTTGACTGATTCTGGACACAGTTAATGGTGTTGCACCTTTAAAGTCCAAAGTATGTGAGTCCTACTTTCAGCACACATGTGTTTTAGAGCCACTGTTGGTGTTGCCTAAGGAGATTAAAGGTAACTACAGAATATGAGCTTAAACTTTTCTACAGTCAGTCCAGGAAACAACGGGAACGTTTGAAAGAGCTTTGTTGAAGGCTCTGAAACCTATTTATCTAGCTCTATTCCTGCCAAATGCTGACTTCTATTTTTAGGTACTGTAAGAAACAAGACAAGAGGCAAGGTCTTCAGAGACTCATTAGGGCCATTAGAAAAATGCTTCTAGCAGCTCCTATCAAAACAGCAGAAATAAATAACCTTAGTTCCTGGGAGGTGGATTCACCTTGCTTCTGCAGTCCCATTTCCACATGATGTATTGCAGTCATTACAGTCACCTCTGTAGGACACTGTGTACACAAAGTGTGAGACCCTCACCTCCCAGCGCAGGGTATTTCCTGATATATGAACCATTTGTCCTTGTCAGATTGCCCAAGGTGAAAAGAATAAACTTTAAATAGGAACCACTTCTAGGCAACATGAATATAGGAGAAAATATTTTGTCTTATTTTCCACTGCCACAAAGGAAAAATAAAAGTTCTGTGAAAGAAAATAGATTAAATGATAAAGTACCCTTAAAAGAAGTATCACTTGTTTCATTTTTTAAAATTGCTATTTAATAGAGACACTCCACAAAATCAAAATGCCAAACTCTGCCATTTGCAGGAGGTCATATTTTATAACAAGGAAAAATACCCTGGATGTTTATATCAGAAAGAGCCAGTGGTTCCCATGCCAGTGATAGCGAAGCTGAAGCTATGTGGCATTTGTTTCTTCAAACAATGTAGTGTTATTTCCTCACCTAAGTAAGCTTGTGAAGGTTGACTAATGAATGGATGTTACAGTTCATTTTGTATTGGTCATTTTCTATAAGGAAAAGTTTCTAGTTAAACTAAATATAGTATCTGGATTAAATTTTACTATTTATTAATGACTTAAAATATCACATTAAAAACTACTCACAAATACATTTTCATTATAAAATTTTGATTCAAATTTTTGTCACCCTGGAGGGAAACTATGATGTCACTAGATCAGATCTCTCCATCCCAGCGGAGGAAAACTCAAGCAATATCTACTAGTATGATGTACAAAATTTTATTATTCCTGCTATCTCCTTTTGTTTCACATAACAGTTAAACAATATTAAGGTAAAGCTTTTGTTCTTCTGCGCTTCCATTTATTTATCCATCATCAAAGAACAGTAGTAGTTTACATCAGGTTCCTATAAGGACACTAAAAAGCAATTTAAAACCTGAAGAATTCAATGAAACTAATTTAAGAACAGGATTTAAGTAAAAGTCATCTGGAAATGATCAAGTACAAATAGTGCACAGTGAGGAGATCCAAAAATTAGAAAAAGCAAGCAGCAGCTATACTCTAAAAGAAGGAAAGACAACAGGAAGGTCAAGGTGACCAAAGCCCAGGGTTGAGGACTCTGAGCAGCACCGGCCACAGAGTCTGCTGAGGCGACGGTGCTGGGGTGGCAGAGAGCCCCCAGTGCTGGCAGAATGAGCAGGACTGGTCCCCCTCCTCCTTGCAGACTCCTGCACACCTCAAGGTCTGTTAGCGACTCCCAGTCACAAAAGCCACCTTCGTCTACCAGGAAGAAAGAAGACAGGTTGAGCAAGTCAGGTAAACGGAGCAAAGACTACATTGACAGACCTCGGGAATACTTCACATTGGCAAAGTCTCTCTGAACCAAATCAGGCAGTCAAGATAACATTTGATTAAGTTAGTCTCTCACTACAGTGAAGACACGTGTGATTCTGTTAAAAGATAGAGTTTGAAACCTGCCTGCCACTACATCCGTTCACGTTAACCAAACATACCACAGGCGCACAGCCGTCGCCCCCAGTCAGTCAATCTGCGGTTGCTTCACAGGATTTTTAAGAGTGATTATCCTTAGGACCTATCATTCAGATTTGCTGCATGCAGAACTTTTCCATTTACCTGAAAAAGTGCAACTACTTCCTCTGCTGGGAGTTTTCAACTTGATGATGTTTACGGAAGCAATGCCTACACTGAGATGCAGTTTGGACTAAACGTTTACCAGTGGCTGTCATTTAACTGTATGACTCTGAAAGTACTCTTGATAATAATTCTGTTTCTCGGAAACTCAGAAAATTCAAAAGAGGGCCTGTAGAATAATTAGCAGTGTGTGAATTTGGGCATGCCAATCATCTTTCATTGATTTTCAGTAGGGATTTAGTCATAAAAATTACACATTTTTTCTTTTGTTAGTAAAATAATAAGTGAAGCCATTTTTTCCACTAACTTGTCTGTATCCAACACTGGATTCTTGTATTTTTTAACAAAAATATTAATCATCACCCTTGCTGATCACTCTAAGATAATTGTTAAAAACAAATGGTTCTTTGCTTCATAACTGCTATAGTTTTGGCACTGAATTTTCCCCAAAGACCTATATGATAAAACATTAGTAGCCACAGTGATCCAAACTGTATGGAATCTTTAAGAGGTGAAATCTACCTTAAGATATCTGGGTAATTAGAGCTGTGCTTTTTGAATGGGATTGTGGAACCATGGCCATTTCTTCCTTCTTTCTTTCACTGAAATGAGTGGTTTTGAACCAATGTAAGTCTTTTCTCAGGTATGATTATCTCAGGTATGATTTATTATAGTGATGGAAAGCTCATGAATGCAACTAACATTGGAAATTCTGCTGGCAGAGTTTATTTTTCTAGAGGTATCTATTAACATACCTTTGAACAAATGATTTTAGAGGAGCTATTGAAGTAAGAGGCAAAAATGTAAGAATGATAAAAGATAACTAAGAATAATGATTCACTTCCCAGCTTTTAAAATAACTTTGTAGAGAGAAATTAGACCTATGTCGCTTTATATTACTGAAGTATTCAAATGAGTAGAATGAATGCAGTACATAGAATTACATGGTAGATAGTAAGAAATGCTACTAAAAGACTGTTAATGTTTGTCATGATATGCCCAGTCCTGATTATCTTAGGGACTAAGATCCCATGGAGGTCACTGTATGTGGCTATAGTTATGCAAACTGACCTTGCCTAAGTGTGGGGTTAAAAAGTAAATCAGACAAGTTTAAATTGACTCAATAAAGTTTCAGAATTAAAATGTTCCATATATTTCATGACTCTCCATGAGCAGAAGATAGTTCTATTTTCTTTAAAATACATTGTGTAGTTTACTTTTGTGTGTGTGTGTAGTTTACTTTAAATGTACATTTTATTTTATAAGTAGTAAAACAATAAACAAGAAATGAAATGAAGCTATAAAATGGGATTGGAAACTTCTAAAGAATAAAAATGATATTTTAGACTATATATGAGCTTCCCATAAATATTCTATTATCTATGGAAGAGTGGCTACATAAAATGGTAAGTATTATTTATTCCCAGAGTCTTCAAGTAGAAATTAATATGAGGTCACATTGCTTAATTATTCTACACAATTCCTTGTTAGAAATATATCTCAAAAATAATTTGCATCCAAAATTTATCAGCCAACAAGGGTCATGTTATTCATTTTATATTTCCCTATACTTCTAGGAAGCTCAAATTTACATTTTAGATATTTTTGTAGAAATATGTTTGCGTCTGTGTGTACATGTGATACGAGTCAATTCTTCTGTATAGTATAGTTTTGAATCTGTACTTAAAAGTGTTGGTGTTCTTTTTTTACTTGTATAACATAGGTCATAAGCAAAGACTTATCTAATCCATGTATGTAGTGTCCCTAAGATGATCAGCGCTGTGCATATCATGATAAACATTCACAGCCTTTTACTAGCATTTCTTACTGTCTACCACGTAATACTATGTGCTGCATTTGTTCTAATCATTTGAATACTTCATAAATATAAAATGATAAAGGTCTATTTTCCCTTCATTTAAAATAAGCAATGAAATAGAAATTTTACTAGTTTCTAGACATGTATAAATTTAAATTACAAAGAACAGAAATGTATTTATATGCAGGTTAAAAATAATGATAATAACATATTTTATCTGTTAATATTCTAGAGTGCATCAATCCAAAATAAAGAAATAATGGCACAAATCAAATAACAAGAGCATTTTATTATCAAACTTGTCTAAAGGACACATTTTAATTTTTCATTATTGTCAAATCAGATTTTAAACCTCATTTGAATAACTTTTTCTCACAGTTATAACCTCAACCTCATTCATAATACACCATCCTGTTCCAAAGACACTGAAGTTTCCTGCAGTAGTTTACTAGGTGAGAAAGGTTATCACATTTCCCTTTGAGAGTGTGTATAACTATGTGAGTGTGGCGTGATCTCCCTAATAAAGCTTGCTTTCATTCTAATAGCACAGCAGGCAGCTTTGGGAAGGCCCCCATCCATGTCTGTGCAAAATCATTAAGCTGAGATTGGTTTGAATTCTTTCATAATTATCCCTCTCACCATGCTGCTGGATTTGAGAAGTTAATTACAACCACTTTCATGCCCATGATGCAGAAACAATCTCTGTGTTATATACAGGTTTGACAGGTCTGTAGAAGGATGTTGGATGATGGTGCCTCGCTATAACTATTTCCCTCAATGGTAGCTACATGTCTATGAGGCATTATTTTGGGAATTTTAGAAAATATTTCAATCACTTCCACATGAGCAAAGAAAGGAAATAGATGAAACTATTCAAAGAACAGTTTCACAGCAGAGATATATAAGGTCAAATTTTCATGGGTACTACTAAAGAATGTATAGCAATTAACTCTTCTAATTATGAAGGAAAATTTTAGATGTGTTCTTTTCCTGTAAAGTTGTATTAAATTCACTCAGGTCATGCCTAGTTTTAAAAATTTACACAAATCCCTAAAATTCCAGGAATTCCTTTTGCAAGACATAGATAAATGTAGAAGAAAATGATTGAACAGCATCTGTAAATACGTGTATATCACTTCAAGAGAAAAAAGATAATTTTGGTGTAATTTTCCTCAAAAGACCTATACCTATTACACTATAATATGATAGCTGGGCTTTACATACATTTAAACAATATTTTTGGACTTCATTAGTTATTTACTTGGTGTACTGTATTGTTGTATAGGAATCTGTGTAATGCATGTAGATTAGAAAGCAGGATGAATTCAGCTTACCATACAACTCACCAATTTGTATAGCTTTAAGTGATATTACTACAGTCATATCAGTTTTGAAAGTTATCTTCTCAGCTGTGTCCTCCTCAAAACTAAGGACTTATAATGCAGTCAGTGTTCTTCTATTGTCCTTTTATTATTCAATGTTTTTCTTGTGAATTGTGAAAGGTCTACTTATTCTATAGGTTTTTTATCTGAATTTCCTTAAATACAGATAGGTATGATATCATTGGTTTCTATGGGGTTGGAACAACAGCAACAAGAACAAAACCGCCAACTGCTAAAAGTATCTAGGGAAAATAATAATTTCATCATTTCAATTTTTGAACATAGATCTTGTGGTAACACTGAAGCCTCATCATGCCAATTTCATTTTTTCATGAATGTACACAGCAGAATAAATCACCATTTAAAATAAAATTTCCATATATTTTGGGGATTATGCTTAGTCCATGTTAAGCACATTTTGTACAAACACTATAACCTTGTTTCTTTTAAAATTCTATCCTTACTCATATTTATTAATGCCTGAATGTTAACTGTTATGAAGACTAACGAAGTGAACAACAGTTCCAACAAAACTATGATGATGAGGTGTCTAAAATACGTATGATATGGCCAGCAAATTCAATGAGACAGGCACTCACAAGAAAACTGAAAAGGCAGGTGTTATGGTTTATATATTGTGTCATCTTGGGGAGTCTAGAGGTTTGGCTGAGTGACTCAGCAGGAAGCCGAGGTGCTTACTTTTTACACATCCTGAGCCTGTGCAAAAGGAGAGCATGGAGACTGTGTGAGAACTACATGCCCCCTGGGTGGGGGTAGGCTGTTTACAAGGTAAGGGAGAAAAGGAGGCTGCTTGCAGCCATTCCTCCCCTTTGTTGGTTGTTTTTGCTGTGCTTTGCTGCCATGAACAGTTTGCCCTCTGCCATGTGCCACTCTGCCTCTGAACCAGCCAAGTATGGACTGAGACCTCCACAAACTGTAAGCTAAATAAACCTTTCCTTCCTACATTTTGGGCATTGGGTATTTTGTCTCAGCAATGAGAGAAAAGTAACCAACACAGAATTGAGTACTGGGAGTGGGGCTGTTGCTGTGACTATACCTGACCATGTGTTTCAAGAGCCTTTGAAAATTGCTTGTGGGAAGAGTTTGGAAAGGTTTGGAGATGTCTGGTCAGAGGTTGGAAGACCAGAAGGCTGATAGAAATCCTGCTGGTAAAGACCAGGTTCAGGAGGTTTCTGTTGGAAAGAAGGACTTCCTTGGTTGTTGGACTCCAGATGATGTATGTTATGGCTTGGCAGAAAGTTTGTCTGCATTTTGCTCATGTCCAGAGACTGTGCCTAAGGCTAAGATTAAGGGCAGCAGTGAACTGATTAATCTGCCAAAAGAAATTTCAAGGCAGTCAAATGTTGGGGAGCTGGCATGGCTATTGTTGGGGGCTTTTAGCCAGATGTATATTGAGAATCAAGAGCAGAGTCCAGCAGGATGATTTAAAATGTGAGTTTGGCCAGAAAGGAAGCTCCAATAAAGCTGTGGACTGCAAAGATAAGGCTGAGGACATCTCTATTGTTATGAAAGAACAAATGAATGGAAAAGATGGCCTGAGGGTATCACAAGAAGCAGCAAGTCTCCCCCCTTTGCAGCCTCAAAACTGTAAATGTGAGAGACCTTGCCTTGAGAAGGAAGCCAAAGAGTGCCATGTTGCAGAATGGTGGCAACAGCCGCACCAGGTTCCAGAATGGAGGCGGCATAGAGAATTTGTTCCTCAGCATTGAATTCAGTGTGCCAGGTGATCCAGGCTCTCGACCCCTATGGCCAAGAAAGAGGAAAGTTTGGCTACTGCTCCAGGTGGCAGCCGACCTTGGCATCATCCACGTGGCCCTGGCTTTGAGTTCATGGAGAATGCAAGCATTGTGAGGTTAAAGAGGCTTCCACCCAGATTTCAGAAGGCCTGGGAGGCCAGGCAATGTGCCCCTGAGAGGGCAATATGTGAGTGTGAAGGAAAAGGTACACTGGAGACCTCAGAAGTTTAGAAAAGACAGAACCGTGGGTCATCTGAGGAAAGCTGCTAGGAGGGAGCAAAGCAGGCCTAAGAGAGAAGCCATGGAGGCTATAACCACCAGAAGTGCTCTAGGGGTGGACTCATGGAAACCCTTTGTGGCTCACATTGAACAACTTGTTGCTTCAGATGCTGCATGTGGAATTACAGGACATAATGTTAGCCCTGCTGGATTTTGGACTTGCTTTGGTCCCAAAGCTCTATATTCCTCTGTTGGTGCCTTTTAGAATGGTAGTGTTTATTTTGTGCCTTTAAATGTTGGAAGTGTTTAATTTTCATTTGTATGGGGGCTTGTAACTAAAGAGTTTGCCTTACATCTCAGAGGATACTTAGGACTCAGACTTTTCAGCAGTGCTGGAACTGTTAGGGCTCTTCCAGATGGACTAAATGCCTTTTGCATAAAGGGATGTACATAGTGGGGCAAATGTTATGGTTCTAATGTAATACATCTTTGTATTGGGAAACTGGTTTAAAGAACTGTGTCTGGTTGCCAAGTTGACAAGGGGTGAATTGTTATGGTTTGTACATTGTGTCGACTTGGGGAGTCTAGAGGTTTGGCTAACTCAGCAGGAAGCTGGCTTGCTTACTTTGTACACATCCTGAGCCTGTGGAAGAAAACAGCATGGAGACTCTGTGAGAGCTAGACCACCCCTGGGTAGGGGTAGACTGTTTACAATGTAAGGGAAGAAAAGAGGCTGCTTGTAGCCATTCCTCCCTTTTGCTGGTTGTTTTGCTGTGCTCTGCTGCCATGAACGCTTGCCCTCTGCCATGTGCCACTCTGCCTCAGAACTAGCCAAGTATGGACTGAAACCTCCACAAACTGTAAGCTAAATAAACCTTGCCTTCCTTCACTTTGGGCATTGGGTATTTTGTCTCAGCAACAAGAGAAAAGTAACCAAGACAGCAGGAATGAACAGTTTTATTGAGCTGGCTGATGGACAGTCTCTCTCTCTCTCTCTCTCTCTCTCTCTCTCTTTCTCTCATGTTGCTGGGAATTAGAACTCAGGACCTTGTGCTTGCCAGGCAGACGCTTATGCCACTGAGCTGTATCCCCAGCCCATGATGGACAGTCTGTAAGCAGGAGCCAAAGAAGATGTCTGTGCTGATCTGGATCTCACTTTGGATTTAAGTACATTTTTAGGTTTCCATATAACCATCACCTCATTTTTGAGACTCTTACAAGAGTGTCACACAATTATTCTCTCAGAAGCTGTCCGCAGATTCTAGATGATCATTACATTTTCATTTTTAGCCTACTTCCCAATCTGTGCTATTTTCTCTGTTCCCATTTTATGGCTCTGCTCTCCTTTATGTGGGCTGATAACTAACCAAGGGGAGGGGTGAAGAGTGGGGTCAGCTACAGCTGAAGTGAACCTAAGTGACTTCTCTTAACATGGAGTTAAAAACAGAAAATGGAGTCTCTCTTGCCCTATCACTGGAAAATGAATTAGATTATTTGCACATATACCTTGAGATAATTAGGCTTTTGAGTCTAAATTTATAAAAAATTATAAGAAAGATAATATTAAAAATAATTACGAGAGAGATGCTATAGTGCTAATAGAAAAAGTTGTAGAAGTCACTGCTCCATAGAATTTCAAAGCTGCTATGAGCAGTCACTTATTTTCCTGCTTCAGGGCTTGGAATAGATATTCAGTAAGACCAGACTTGGTCCCAGAATCCAGACTGCATCATTCTAGTCCCTGAGAGCTGTCCCCACTGCACATTTTCCTTCTTTACAAATGGTCCATGCTTGGGAGTCACTGTCTTAGATGGCTTTGTACCCATAGAGCTTTAGGAAGCTTAGTGTCTCTTTTGATTCTAACATCTCTTTAACTTTCAGTTCTGAGCCAGTGGGGCTTTAGAATCCAAAAACCTCTTTAAATTTTTGAAGATTTGTTTCATAAATCATATTCAAATTCACACCATTTATCTTAAGACAAAGGACATAAACAAGGCTGACTTGAAGAGATTCTGCTCTCTGTTGTGGAGCTAATGTCTGTGAGACTTTTAAAAGTACTTTGATTTTGAAGAAAACATCTAGAAGGCATTGTATAACCTTTCCAACATATTAACAGCATCTTATAGCCTCACCTGAGATAAAGTACCTTTACCCTCAATTTCTTCTCTACCTCGAAGCACTTGCTTACTAAGAGACCATATTGCCAGCTCCAGAAGCTTAAAAAGAGATTGTAATTTTCAAATCTAGTAAGTTCTTAGTTTGAAATACTTTATTTAAATTTCCCTTGAAATTAGGCAGTTCCTTCCCTTGTACCAAATTTTATCATTGGCAATGAAAAGTGGTATTCAGCTCTCTTTACACTTTTCTTGTAAATCTCCATAGCCTCTCCCACAATTCATTAAATATGATGAACATCCCACCTCACCACAGACAAGAGTGCCAGGTACCCTAAACTGTGTGACATGTGTTATCTTTTCTCTATATTGAGTAATAATTTTCTCACTGCCTTTTGAGTCCCAATAACAATGTGCATGTTGCTTGCTGTCGGGCCTGTGTCCCTCTTTCCAGTCCAAAACAAATAAAAACATATTTTAAGATTGTTATAACTCTTAAGCATGTACATAAATTGGCAGCGTAGTAAGTGACGAATGAAATACCACTACAACTTTTGACTTCTGATGTTTGTGGCTCACTAACATCCGCACATTGAAACTTCCTGTGTAGTCTGATTGTATTGGGGGTGGGGCCTTTGGAAAACTGTTGTGGACAGAGCTCTTGTAAAATGAGATCAGTGCCCTTGTGAAGAGACCACACAGTTCCCTTTCTGCACTTATCATGAAAAGATTCTTACAGGATTCTTGCAATGTCTTAGCAATTAATATATTTCTCCTCCAACTAAGTCATAATGCAACCTGTAAGGTTTTCATGTATGATCTATTCTTCATGTCATTTTTTAAGTGAATATGTAGGACATTTATTTTTAGTCTTTTTGTTTTTAACAATACAGAACATGTAGTCAAATATTCTCCCTGGTCTCAGTATAGAAGCATCAGAAGCTTGTTAAGGTAAAATAATTTTATTATTTTTACATAGTTTATCATTTGAATATCTTCCTTAATTTTTCAGTTCTAGTTGTAGCTTACATTTCTCATCATGATGTATTCTGAATGCCCTCTTGGTGTTCTTTGGCAAGAGTTGGCCATAAAAGCAAGAATTTCAGACCCTGGTAACAAGTTAGTGACATGGGCATGTAACTTATACAGTGTTGCAGCCACACCAAGCTCAGAAAGATCTCATGCCTGATTTAATAAACACCAGTTAATTTTCCTGAAATTTTTTTTAAACAGTTGAGCAAAATGCCATATTTTTTCAGGGCTTAACACCTCAGTTTTAATTTGAAGTCCCTACTTGGTTGAATTCCTCTTGCTTTTTTTAACTGAGTAATTCATATTTGTGCTCAATGGGGGATATAGTGTGAGGCCCATTGGGCATCTCCTTGTGAGGAAGTAAGTATGAATTAGGAAATCTCATCATACACTACTGACAACTAACTGGCACAAGATATAGAAAGAATATTTTTCCTTATTCTTTGATTTTTATTAAAGTGCACACATAGTCCATTTGCTGCATAGTTACAGACATATTAGGTTTTTGGTCTGTTCTTGTTTGTTTGTTTAGGCAGGGCCTCACAACCCAGTGCAGGTCAGCCTTCCTTGGACTCACTGGTAGCCCAGGCTGACTTGCGTTTCGTAGTAGTCCTTTTGCCTCAGCCTTCTGAGTGCTGGGATTACAAACATGTGCCGTGCCACCGAGCAGTCATGTTAATTTTATATTTTCTAAAATATTATAAAATCTTTGTACCAGTAAATATTAAATATATACTTTTGAATCCATGGTGTATTTTAGCTGGCTTATCATTGAACTCATAAGCTTTGCAATCAATTTTAATATCAACCTAAAAATGTGTTTGGACTCAATAGAGTATTTTTATTACAGGAATGTGTTGTGTTTCAATTCACCTAATAATTTTGGTTTAAATTTCATTTTTATTATAACTCTCTGGGTGACTTCACAGAACCATCTAGATTAAAGGAGATGTAATCATATATTTATATAACTATTTACATATTTTTAATAATTTCATTATGTTATATCATCACGTGGATGATGCATATATATCATCCACGTTAAGTAACCAGATAAATGAGTCATGTGACTTTATATTTATTATTATTTCTGAAAACCATTTGCTTGTTCTAACAAAACATCAGAAAACATAAAAATAATTTGAAATACATTTTTAAAGTTTGGGAAATTACAGTTAAGGTTATCGACAAACCTTTAAAATAAGGGAAAACACAGATCTAGAGAAAATATGCCTCAAATTCATCTGGAACCAGAAGAGACCCAGAATAGCAAAAGCAATCCTGGGCAATAAGGACAAGTCAGGTGGAATCACAATCCCTGACCTGAAATTATACTACGAAGCTACTGTAATAAAATCAACCTGGTACTGGCTAAAAAACAGACCTGAGGAGCAATGGAACAGACTGGAAGATGCAACCATAACGAAAAACCCCGTCAGCTACCTAATATTTGACAAAGGGGTCAACCAAACCCACTGGAAAAAAGAAGGCCTGTTTAATAAATGGTGCTGGAAAAACTGGCTTGCCTCTTGCCGAAAACTGAAAATAGACCCCAGTCTATCACCATGCACCAAACTCGGATCAAAATGGATCACAGATTCAACATTAAAACAGAAACTCTAAATCTATTGGAAGAGAAAGTAGGTAAAAATCTTGAAGACATAGGAGTAGGCAGAGAGTTCATGAACAAAAATAAAACTGCAAGGGAAACACTTCAAAGAATCAATAATTGGGACCTCATCCTACTGAAAAGTTTTTGTACATCTAAAGAAATCACCAGCAAAGTAAAAAGAAAACCCACAAATGGGGAAAAAATCCTAGCTGGCTGTCCCTCAGACAAAGGTCTTCTATCTAGAACATACAAAGAATTAAAAAACATGTATCTGTCCAAATTCAAAGACCAATCCAGAAATGGGCATCTGAGATGAATACACAATTCTCAGACAAAGAAATACAAATGGCAAATAAATACATGAGAAAATGTTCCACATCCTTAGTCATTCGAGAAATGCAAATAAAAAAAACATCGAGATTTCATCTCACCCCAGTAAGACTGGCCAGTATGAAAAAGTCATCCAATAACAGATGCTGGCGAGGCTGTGGAGAAATAGGGACTCTATTACACTGCTGGTGGGAATGCAGACTAGTGCAACCACTGTGGAGAGCCGTTTAGAGATTTCTCAGCAAACTAGGTCTAGAGGTTCCATTCAAACCAGCTATTCCTCTTCTGGGTATTTTCCCAGAAGATCTGAAACTTCATATCACTCTGATATATGTGCACCCATGTTTATAGCAGCGCAATTTGTAATAGCTAAAATGTGGAAGCAACCCAAGTGTCCACCCACAGAAGACTGGATTAAAAAACTGTGGCATTTTTATATAATGGAATATTATTCAGCTATAAAGAAAGACAGTTTTGGAGACTTTGTAGGCAAGTGGTCAAAACTGGAGTCCATACTCATAAGTGAAATAAATCAGCGGTACATGTGCAGGCAACGTATTTGTATCATTGGTGTAAGAACCCGAGGGTGGGAATATAAACTAAGAGACATGAAGGAAATCTGTTCAAAAACAAAGAACAGATGGGATGAGGGAAAGGAGAAAAGAAAGAGACAAAAATGTATGTATGTATATATGTATATACATATGTGCAGGAGGGCTAATATGGTTCTACTATTGTATTATATCACTTAATGCTAAGGAATAATTGATGACGGGTTATTCTATCAGTCTTGTATGTCTGTATGTGTTATCCTGAACACACACTTCGAAGATATCAATATGCAAAGCAGCAACTATTGTTGGTTTTTATTTTATTTTATTTTATTTTTTTTAGTCCTTGGTTTTTTGTTTTTTGTTTTTTTTCTGTTGTTGAGATGATTAATTGTCTGACCAATTTTGCATGTCTGTATCTGTGTTCATGTATATACACTTCGAAGATATCAATAGGTAAAGCAACAACCATTGTTGAGTCCATGTCACCTTGTCTATAAATCAGCTTTGATTGTACTATTTCTTATGCTAATTTGTGTCTGTTTGTTAATATGTTTTTGTGCTTTTATTTTTTAAAATAAAAAAATAAAAAATAAAATAAGGGAAAAACATGTTGCAATGAGGTCTGAAAATTGCAAGTTACATAGTAACTAATCTTTGAATTACTTGGTAATACCAAGTGTAATTATCAAGTAATTAGTAGGAACATGTAATTCCCCTGTAATTATAGAGCTATTACAGATGCCCTGCAAAATAGGATGCTAGTAACCGCCTCACCAATCGAGATTCATTGCCTGCTTTTTGCATTCACTGACGATATTCATGAATGAAACATCTGACTTCTAAGTGAAAAGCTCCAGATGCGTTATGTACAATAGCCATTCTTTCAATCAAAGTATGGTTTATTCTCATCATATACAAAAAAGAGACTCCTCCATCATTCACTATAAAACATTTGGAATTGCCATTCTGCATATATAATTATTATATGAAAATGGCATAAATATACAAGAAAAATTTGCGGTCTCATATTTAGACTTACCTTTCTTAAATTCTGTTTTGTGTTCACTTTTACAATTCTTTTATCTAAGTATATTTGCAGTTGAACATCCTGTTGTATTTTAGCAGAAATTTACAAATAAATGAATATATTTCTGGAGTGTCTTTCACAGAAATGGCTTGATTTAAAACGGTAACAATTCTGAAGAATAAAAAACAATAGATGTAAAGTTCCTTCTTTGTGAGACAGGTTTAGCTGTGTGTTACTTTCTCACTGATAGTGGAGCTTAAGCCTGGCATTTTGTGGCGTGCACAGCTAAACACAGCGTTTATCCTTCGCGTCCACGTGTGTGTAGGTGTTAAAAGGAGAATTGCAGTTATGGACACAGTCACCACCACCACTTAAGTATATATCATTTTAGTTCATTTTATCTTTGTTCTTATTTTCAGTTCTTATTCTTTAGTCAACAGGGATTTCTTTTATTCTCCTCCAAGGTCAACTACATATTAGAAAGGTGATTTCCATCATAGAATTTGCTACACTGCTAGAAATAGACGTTCCCATATTGATTTTCTGCAGTTAAATGGAATCCACAAGCAAGTGTACGGGTTCTGGATAAACACATCTCCCAGCCCAACTGGTTTCCTTCCTCACAATCACTAACTGACCAGATGCTTAAATGTCTCCTTACTTTACCAGGCTAAACACAGGACAATAAATGAAAAACATCCCAGTCTTGCCTACAAATCAATTCAGAAACTACTAAAATGTTAAAGAACTATTTTTAAAAAATAAACAGTGGAGAAAAGTGATATACCTTGAACATTTAAAAAGCAATTAGCAGACGGAGCTTTGAATAGTCTTTAATTAAATGATGGTGTCATAAATAGCAGCTTTATCTCCTTTAAGTAATTCTAGTTCTTTGACTTATTTTATATTTTTCTTTTCAATGAACATTGTTTAATTATAAGCATCATTGATGGCCATTATTTCTTAATTTCACTTTTGTTATATAAGATCAATGATTTACAGAATCTGGTACTTTTCAGGATAAAAAAGTTATAAATATGGAAATTCTGAAATGAGTAGAATAGAAACAAAGTTGTATTATTTATTTCTTTTGTCCCACAAGATTTAAAGGATATGAGAATCAAACATTTGTTCAGTAATAAGGCTCAGTGGTGATGCTAGATATTGCCTACAGACTTCTAATTACTATACATTTTTCTACTATACAAAGCAGTTTGTGATCTTCCGATTTATTTAAAAGTAGCTCTTATTTATTTTATTTAAATTAGCTTTTAGGTTATTAATTCCTATTGATAAGGTAAAGGGAAGAGCTGGAAGGTGTGATAGAAAAATATAGACGACAGTTCAACAGCCTCAGGTAAAATATTATAACAACCAGGATCTATCCTTTCATATTTTGCAACATATTTAAAAGTTTATTCAAGTTAGTTTTAGAAAGGAAACTGCCAGAATTTTTTTTTAAATAAAAGCACAAAAACATATTATCAAACAGACACAAATTAGCATAAGAAATAGTACAATCAAAGCTGATTTACAGACAAGGTGACATGGACTCAACAATGGTTGTTGCTTTACCTATTGGTATCTTCGAAGTGTATATACATGAACACAGATACAGACATACGAAATTGGTCAGACAATTAATCATCTCAACAACAGAAAATCACAAAAAACAGAAAACAAAAGACAAATAAAATAAAATAAAATAAAATAAACAAAAAAATAAAAAAATAAAAACCAACAATAGTTGCTGCTTTGCATATCGATATCTTTGAAGTGTGTGCTCAGGTAAACTGCCAGAATTTAATGACCACCTTTTCACATTTAGCAAGAGTAGAGTCTATGTGTATATAATACAAAATTATGTCAGTTATCCTTCAAATTATTTTTAGGACAAAATAAATATACTACAAATCTAAAAATGATGAGAAAGAAAAGAGCTCACAGTTCTTAAAACGCTGAAGTGTCTGGCTACCATCACAATTTCCTGTCCAGTGCATTAAAATATAAAATGAAAAATTATATAATTTCTAGTATTTGAAAATTATTTGAAATACATGCATAGATCATCTGTATTCTATTATAATTTTACTAGAGTCCATGCATCTTCACAAAATGTTGATATATTATTTTACATCATCTTTATTAAAATCTGAAGTGTATTGTGCAGCATGTCAAAAATAAAGTATCCAGATTTTAATATCAATTAGAAACTATGAATACGTGTGACATCGGAGAAGCTATGTAGCACTCTCAGCCCTTCAAAATAACTCCCATGGCTCAATTTATACCATTTCAAAAATGATAAAATTGGACTAAGTGACCTATAAGGTCCTACATCTAATATGCTATGATTTTAAGGCGTGTGAATATAATACATTTCTACACAGCCAAGATACATTAGTATTCAGTGTGTTACAAGAGTCCTACTTCTTATTTATAAGACACAGATTCTGGGTAATGCACTGTGGCATGAAATACATAATAAATACATAAATGAATAATGCGGACTCCGTGATCCTTAACCCTTCCCAACATTTCTCATTAATTATGTGGCTAATTTTGAAGTAAGCAACAGCTACACTATTTGGTTCATCTCATTTCACTTTTAAATGAAGAAGCTCCTACTGTGAATTTAAAATCTAATAATTTATATCTAAAATAAAGCACTCTGCTGAAATTCTCATACCCACATATTCATTTATGGGAAATTCTGGCCAGATGTTACTGCCTCTTCCCTACCATTACACAAGTTATGCACATTGCAAAATAGAATGTTCACAGGTGAAAGATATCACTTCTCTCAAGGTAGAGTAAGAAATCAAACAAAACAAACTTACATAAACAATATACTCCTTGAAGTTTAGGTTTTTAAGAAACATATTTTAAAGAAAAGTTTAATCAAAAGCCACTCACAAAAGCCATAATACCAAGTACTCAAAGATTAAAAGATACATTTTCTGAATGAAAGCAGACTATCCAATTTAAATTCTTTGCTGTCTCTCATGAGTTATGGCTTCACTCCATTCCTCAATTTCAGCCACTCAAATATACAATCTATGAAGCAAAGCCTTGTCAGTTTATAGGGTAATATTTCACTGTGTATTCCAAGATGTGCATTCTTAGTCTCGCTGGCAAGAACTGTCTTTCTCTTAAGACGGCAATCTACTCCTTAGAGGATGGTGTCATTATGTTGATCTCCTTCCTAAAATATTCAACCAGGAAAAAAAAACTAAATTAAAACACTCCCTCTAAAGATAGCTGAAGAGAGTAACATTTCTTCTTTTTCATTGTTGAAAGAATTTTTATAGATTCTAAAACTAAGCCCTGTGTTAAATCATTTAATTTTTCACATCTATGGTTTTATAATCATGATCCTTTTTAAATAAAATTTTATCTTGGAATGATTTTAGATTTGTAGGAGAAAGCACAATGTGAAAATGCAGGGTTGCCGTGTACCCTGAACCCAGTTTCTCCACTTAACATCTGACATTACTGAGGTATATTTGTTACAGTTGGGTGTTACTCTCTGAAGAGGATATTTGTTCAGATTCCCTTACTTTTCTGTGAGTATCTCGCATCTTTGCAAGGAGCTTATCCGGGACACTTATCCCACTGGTTAGCAAGTCCTTTGGCTGTGCTCCTTCTTGCCTGTATCACCTCAGATTCTGTGTTTGGTAACCTTAAGAGTTTTGAGCAGTACTGCTCAGGAAGAGGTTTTACAATCTCTCTCTGGTGAGATTGGTATGACGTTTTCCTTAAGCTTTATCTTGTTACAGGAGACTTGGAAAGGAAATGCTTAAAGGGAAAGCACCTGTCATTACTTACGATCAAGAGCAGGTACTGCCAACGGGACTTATCACTGTTGACCTTGGTCACCTGACTGACAAGGATTTTTGAGCTTCCTCCACTGTTCACTTTTTCTGTCCTTCCATACTGCAGCCTGTGTGTTTATAAGGCAGAAGGTAAATTATTTGGAATTTTTATATTCTAGGTATTAATATTTCCTCTCCTTATTTATTCAATAATCTTATTGCTAGGAACTCATTTTACATTTTAGATTTTTTATCAAATACTACTTTTGTTCCCAAATTATTCCACCTTTACTCCTCAGTTCTTTAAATTGGCAACTGTGTCTTTAAGATACTAGTATACTTGTGGGTTACTTACTCGACTTTTTACTGAGGCTCACTTCTTGGTACCAAAATATGCTCTAACTTCCTCCATTATGTTTTCTGCTCAAACCCTCGACATAACTATTTCTCCAAGGATTTCTATTTCCTTTCATTGGAGAAAAGCATCAGAAACCACTAAGGCAGGGCTAGATGTGCTGGGAGCTTCTGCTTCTCCGGGCTCTACGCTCCCTCACCAGTAAGGGTGAGGAGATGCACATGCGAATATTGACACATACGTGTGAAAGGCCCTTAGGTTTGGAAAGCCATGTGCGTATACATTTACCCACCACTAAATGAATGACTCTACCGTCAGTTTACTTCTTTAACCATAGTTGACCTTTGTGCTGGTACCGAAATTCTTTACAAGTACTAAATGAGGAAGAGCCTAAACAATTTAAGCACAGTCTCTTATAAAGGTTTTTAGTTTGTTTTAGTTTACATTTTCACTTCTTTTTTTGCTTCACCTCTTCAAGATTTTAGTTCTGTTCAAAAAGAGTCAGTTGAAACTTTTCCCTTGCACCTTTGACTTAAAATTACTTCACAGGCTGTTTAATGTAGTTAGACTTATTGTGGCCCAATCTGCAGTTTATCTTGTGATTGCTAACTCCTTAAGTGATTTTCTCAGTTGCACACATTAAGTGATGTCGATGTCGTGCTGTAAAATTCTAGATATTGGGATAAACAATGTCAAATATCCACCAAAAATGTATCATACAAAAGTTACATGTTCTTAAAAACATCCTGGTTTCACCATAGTTCAGGCTATTCAAATATCCCTTAAACCCTTGGCAACCACTAATGTAACTAGTATCATTATAGTTATATATTTTTGAAATTAATGTATAACTGAAATCATACAATGTGAAACTTTTTAAACTGATTTGTTCCACTGACAAATATGAACTTTATATCTACCATGTTTTTTTCAGTAGGTAAATAACTCATATCTTTATTTCACTGGGAAAAATTCCGTTTTTAGACATTCCATGTTTTGTTTACCCACTCACATATTAAAGATTATCTTTGCTGCTTCTGTTTTCATCACTACTAAAAAGCTGCAGTATATATGCATGTGAAAGATACGCTTTGAGTGGTTGTAACTTCTCCAATCAGTTGTGTAGCTAGCTAGATGCATAATGGCCAGATTACATGGCAATACTGTTTCCTTTGCTAAGAAAATATCAAACTGTCTTCAAATTGGCAGTAATGTCACCACAACGCATGAGATTTGTTTGTTTTTCTGCATTCTTCCCAACAACTGCTTTTGCCATTTGGGGATTTTTAAGGCATCTTAATATTTGTCCAGCTGTATTGAATTTGAAATTTCAACTCTCTAATGCTGCCAACTTTAGAAAATCTCAGTTTTGCCAAATAATAATTTACATGGAACAGAAGAGCCCTGCGATGGGAATGTGTGTCCCGTGGCAAACTGCAGGCATACTGAGGAGGCTGGCGAAAGCTGAACTCCTCCAATACAAATTCAAGGGGCCGGGGATGTAGCTCAGCAAGCAGCACAAACACCCGCCTGGAAAGGGCAAGGTCCTGAGTTCGATTCCCAATACCAAAATAATAAATAAATTAAACTAAATAAATTAAATGCAAGTTCAGGAGGATTTCTTGAGAGAGTCTGACGCAGGGATCTTTGGGTACAGTGAATTACCAGGGTGGCATCAGCGCTGCTTGGCCAGACAGCAGCGGGACCAAAGTCTGTGTCTCAGCACTTGCTGTGCAAGGCTGTGGTGACTACCACAGCGGCTTGTGGTCCTGCCACAGTCGTGCGTGACGGTTACTATCGGGCAACAGTGCTTCATAAGTCTCTTATTGTTAGGCTTTGTGCAAAAGAATCCATTTTGATTCTGATATTTTTCACATTTCTTTAATACTATGTTCATGTATTAGTTTCAAGAGAGTATACATTTTAGATATTTTGGAATTTTTTTTAAATAAAAGCACAAAAACATATTAACAAACAGACACAAATTAGCGTAAAAAATATTACAATCACAACTGATCTACAGACAAGGTGACATGATCTCAACAGTGGTTATTGATTTATCCATTGATATCTTCGAAGTGTATATATATGAACCCAGATACAGACACGCAAAATTGGTCAAACAATTAATCCTCTTAACAACAGAAAAACACAAAAAACAAAAAACCAAAGACAAAAAACAAACAAACAAACAAAAAAACCACCAATAGTTGCTGCTTTGCATATTGATATCTTCGAAGTGTGTGCATGTGTTATCAGGAATTTCTGCATTAAAACTCATATTGAGCAAAATTAATTTTTATTACTTCTTAATCCATACAACTGTATAACTTTCAGTACTAAATGCTACTATAGCATACAAGCTAAAAACTAGTGATGTGTTAAATACTACTATGAGAACAGACATTTGCCTCATCCCTACTATCAGCAAAAAAGTGTCTAATTTCACACAATTGAATGTGTTGTTAACTATCTGTGCTTGTTAGCTTTTCTCCTTTAAATTAAGTTTTTCTCTATCAGTACTTCCCTGAGAGTTTTTACTGTAAATGAGTGTTGAATTTTGTTGATTTTTTTTTCTCTTTAGCTTATTGATATGGTGGATTACACTGATTAGTTTTCCAATTATGAATTCCATTCCTGGAGTAAGTGGGGTGTAATTCTTTTTATGTATTGTTGGATTCAATTTGCTTATATTTTGTTGCAGAATTTTACATGTATGTTTGTAAGGGCTAATTTTATGTATTTTTCCTTTCTTGTTAGAGATTGCCTCTGTTCTTGGTATTACGATAGTGCTAAGTTAGCCTCACAGAATAAGTTAGAAAGAATTCTTCATGTTTTGAAGAAATTGTTGAATATTTGTATCATTTTTCACATGTATTTGGATGAATTCAAAAGTAAAACTTGTGAAAGACATGTTACATATGCACGTGTGCTCTTACATTCTCCATATGTGCATGAAGAAAGTATGAACCCAAGTGAATCTGAGAACCTCAAATGTGGCCACCTCAGTTAGCGCCTTCGTGTGTGCTTTCCCTTATTTCAGCCAACTTGTGGACCAGAGGTCCCAGACTCATTGCCACAAGCTGAAGGTCATCTAACAGATTCCTTTCGCTTTTTGTGGCTTCAAAATAAATTTCCTTTATGGTACTTATCTCACCCAAATACATCCTTGTATTTATTGATCTAAATCTGGCTTTGTGTACAGTGTTGTTTCTCACTATTCATAGCGTTCACGTCCTGCAGTGTCATCCGCACACTGCCTTAGTGATCCTGAGCTGTTGCTCTTCAGGAAAATGTACACATAATTACAGTATTAAATTCTAAAAGTACCAGGTCACCCTGCACAAGAGGAAATCTCAGAAGCAGTGATAGACTTAGCTGAGGTTATCCAAGTACCAGACATCAGGCTTCGAAGTGAACAACACTGTACTGCCCACACTGTCTGCCCTCACGTCCTGAGGCCACTGGAGCCCAGATCGGAAGGCGGGCCATCCACCACCCTGGAGGACTCAGCAGAAGTCAGTTTTGGTAGACAGTGAAACCAGTGAAAAGTGTTAAAATTTTCACACAAAGTACATTGTTCTACACTGCTTTTGATATTTTTCGTATTGAAGGCAGATGTGATATTAAGGTCGTAGCGCTATACTTTGGTGAAGTGAAATGTGCATGTCACCATGATCTGTGCAATGGTAAAAAAATGCATTTAATAGATTTATAAAAGTTTAAACAAAGAATAGCTGCATTATAAGGGCACAATCATGAAAATAACTAGATTCCATTACAGTATTTCAGGACACTGAGACCATTATAGACTATAATAAACTCAACAAAACTTTTTATTTCATTTTTTCTAGTGTATTTTTCCTGAGACCCCAGTCACACAGACAATTGTACTTTTTCTTGTTAAGTAATAGATCCACTTAGCATTTTATACTACTATAATCTGCCCCAGGATTGGACAATAACTGCTGCTTTAGGGCCAACAAATTTTAAGTATTCAGCAATCAGTAGTGACAGTTTTAAAGACAAACTAATGGAAACATAGATGTCAATTTGTTGCCACATACAAAATAATAGTATCTTTTCTCATGACATCCTTAAGATAACTATCAGACCAGTGACAATTTTCAAGGGTCAAATTGTCAACGTATCCCTCAAAAGTTTTTCAGAAAACATTGTTGAAATCAATACTTCAGTTTGAAGTCATAGTAAAAATGGTATGCATCTCTTAACACTACAGTTTTTGAAATGTTAACTATTTTATTGTGAACTTTTTCAAATATAAAATTTGAAAGAATTTTACTCAGCACATTCTCACGTTCATCACCTAGAGTGAAGGTCACCACTTGCCTCGCCTTGCTTTGTCTTCCCTTTCTCTTTCTGTATTTGCATCCACTATTCTCTTTCTGTGTGGGGCGTTCAAACTAAGTCGCAGATTATCTCCACAGGCACAACCCACTGCTGCAAATACCAGTATGTATAGCTTTAATTAGGCTTTCTTTTGTCTAAAATTATCTTTTGTGTGTTGTTTTCTGTTTTTTTTTTTAAATAAAAGTACAAAAACATATTGACAAACAGACACCAATTAGCATAAAAAATAGTACAATCACAACTAATCTATAGACAAGGTGATATGGTCTCAACAGTGGTTATTGCTTTATCCATTGATATCTTCGAAGTGTAAATATATGAACACATATACAGACATGCAAATTTAGTCAGACAATTAATCCTCTCAACAACAG
>PVLD010009336.1:0-77592 GCA_004027595.1 Dinomys branickii
AACTGTTGAGACCATATCACCTTGTCTATAGATTAGTTGTGATTGTACTATTTTCTATGATAATGGGTGTCTGTTTGTCAATAGGTTTTTGTACTTTTATGTTTCTAAAAAAAAAAAAAAAAAAAAAAGAATGATATACAAAAGAGTGCAGGAAGTCTGTCCACACACTAAGACCACCGAATCTAGCTGAGGGTCTGGATCCCACAGAAATGTCCTGCATGAGTCCAGCTGAAGACTTAGACCCCATGACAATGCTACACATAAGTCCAGCCGGAGGCTTAGAGCCTATAACGATGTCTCATGCAGGCCTGTTTCACAGATGCACTGGAGAGGTCCAAAGGTCAGTGGTGGAATCTAGGAAGTCTATGCCAGCGGGATGAAGATTTTGTGCTGGCAGGCAGAGGGATCTGCACTGGAGCCAGGAAATGACGTGCAAAGAAAGAACCAGAGCTCCCCTGAAAAGTACCACAGCCATCCTCAGCAACAGTGAGGTCCCAGGGCTCCTCTAATGGTGAAGACAGCTGAGTTCTCAACAGGAAAGCCAATGTGTCAAGCTTCTCCAAGAGACTGGCAGTGCACCATCTTCCCCTCTGGAGCTAGGAAGCAATGCTCAAAGTGAGGACCAGAGCTCCCCCAAAGTGAACTGAAACCATTCTCAGTGACAACAAGGTCTCGAGCTCCTCACAGGATGAAAACAGCCGAGTTCATCAGGAAAGCCAGCAAGACAAGTTCCTCCAAGAAAACCAGAAGCTCCTTACAGCTTCTCTCTGCTTCCAACAGGCTCCCAACAGCTTCCACCAGCTCCCAACGGCCTTTCTCTGCTCCCAACGGCCTAACTTCTTTAGTTTTGGCTCTTATCCTCCTTGTCAGGTGGGCCTCCCACACCCTGCACCATGTTTACTCAGTTCAGCTGGGGGTTATAAGTTGACCACCAGTTGTCAATCCAACAGAGATGCTAAAGAAAGCACCTTAATATATTCACCATTTACTATTTATTTTTTAAAAGCCTAGCCAGGTGTGGTAGTGCACACCTGTAATCCAGCTACTTGGGAGGCTAAAGCAGGAGGATTGCAACTTCAAGGCCATCCTGGACAATTTAGCAAGACCTTGTCTCAAAATATATATGTATGTATGTATGTATATATGTATGTTTGTATGTATGTATGTATGTATTACCAGGGCCTTCACATAGAACTATTCCCAGTCCTTTATTTTTTTATTTCTGAGATAGGCTCTTCTTAAGTTGCTTAGGCTGGGGCTGAACTTAATCACCTCCTGCCTCATCCTCCCAAGTAGCTGGGATTCAGGTAGCAGCACTGTGCCTGGTTTTAAAATTTTAAATGATAATAACAAGGATTCATGAGAATGTGAGCAAGTGGAGCACACATACATCTGGAGAAGGTATAAATTAGTACAATCATTTTGGAAAACACTTTGGTAACATTTTCTAAATTTTGGTTTTTTTTGAGACAGGGTCTTGTTCTGAAATTCAGGCTGGCCTTGAACTCACTAATAGTCCAGGCTGGACCTGAATTCATGGCAGTCCTCCTGCCTTCCCCTCCCGAGTGCTGGGATTACATGGATGCACCACCACACCTGGCCTAAGTTTGAACATTCCAACAATTTCAGTTCCAAATGCGTACATATGTGCAGTAAATGACATGTATGAGAATTTACAGTTGGTCCTCCATAGCCACTGGTCCTGATTCTGGAGACTGGACCAGACACAGCATAAAAATACTGCATTCGTAATTAACAATAACATGTGTCTCTCTAAATGATATAACAACTATTTATGTAGCATTTACATCGTATTCGATATTATACCTCATCTAGAAACAATTTAAACTATATGGGAGGACATGTAGATTATACACAAATACTTACAAAGCAACTTGTAAGAACTTCAAAATGGAAGGAGCAGAGGAATAGATTTTTTAAAAATGAAGTATATGATAAAATAGGGCATCAGTGCTATTTTGGATCAGTTGCTCTTTCTTGTGGGGGGTCACCTGCACACAGTAGGGTATTCAGAAGCACCCCTGTCCTCTGCTCTCTAGATACCCCTACTTGTGACAGCCAAAAATGTCTCTAGACATTGTCAAATGTCTTCTGGGGGAGTGCAATCCTTTCCCAACTTTTGCTGCATAAGAATCTTTTTTTATTAAGGGAATAAAAAATAAACTTCTGCTACGTGTAACACTGTAGGGACAATGTGTTTGTCTCATGTAGGTGGAAGCAGCGAGATACAAATGCTCACGATTCCACTCAACATAAAGGTCTAAGACGAGCTAAGTCAACCCATCTCAGGGAAGTTAGGGTTTTCATGATTTTGAATCTTTGACTTTAAAACTGTACTTACTTTTGAGTTGTTGCAATTTTATATAATAAGCAGTTAATTTTGTGATTAAAAGTAGTTTGGCGGTACTGGGGATCAAACTCAGGACCCTGCGCTTGCTAGGCAGGCGCTTATTCCACTGAGCTATATCCCCATCCTGTGATTAAAAGCAGTTTGGACTGAGCATGGTGGGGCATGCCTGCAATCCCAGCAGGTATGCGAAGGCAAGAGGCCAAGGCAAGAGGACTGCATGTTCAAAGCCAGCCTGGGCAAATTAGCAAGCTCCTGTCTCAAAATGAAAGAAAAATATTTATTTATTATTTTTGGTTTTCTGAGACAAGATCTCACTATGTAGTTCAGACAGGCCTTAAACTTACTATATAGCCCAGGCTGGTCTTGAACTCACAGCTATCTCCTACCTTGGTCTTCTGAGTGCTAAGACTACAGACATGCACTACCACACCTGGCTCAGAATGGAAAAGTTTTTTTCCAGGTGTAGTGGTGCATACCTGTAATCTCGTCACTTGGAAGGCAGAGGCAGGAGGATTGCAGTGAGTCTGGGGCCATCTTGGGCCATATAGTGAGTTCAAGGCCAGCCTGAACACATAGTAAGACCCTGTCACAAACAAAAACAAACAGAATGAAAAAAAATTAAAAGAGCTAAGGATGTGATTCAGTGGCAGAGTGCCTCTGGGTTAGATCCCTAGTACTAACAACAACAAAAAAATAGTAATTTGAAATTTTTGTCATTTATGTATTTATTTTTAAAGGGTTGTGGGGGATTGAACCCTGGGCTTTGCACATCCTAAACCTGTGCTCTACCACTGAGCTATATCCCCACATCTCATTCCTGTTTATTAAGTTTTGTTTGACTATTTTCACATTGAAAGGGCTTAGGCATCCCCAGTCTGGATTTTTAAAGTTGTTAATCTAACTAGAAGGCCAGGGATTTCGCTCGATGGCACAGCACCTGCCTGGCAAGCTCAAGGTCCTGAGTTGGATTCTCAGTACCAAAGAATAAAAATAAACATAAGTAAAACTAACTAGGGAGATAGAGACTTATTACAGTTTAGCCCAAAGCAAGCGATGCAGAAGAAAGATCTTTGAGTTGTGTCCTGGCTGGGTGTGACACCCACACATCATTTTGTTTCTCTGAACTTTAGTTTCTTTGTCAGACAAAGAAAACATTTGGGGGGCTGGGGATATAGCTCAGTGGAATAAGCGCCTGCCTAGCAGGCGCAGGGTCCTGAGTTCAATCCCCAGTACCGCCAAAGAAAAAAGAAAACATTTGGATTGGATAGTCCCAGTCTGATGGTTTGAACTGATAGAGTGCCTCTCTGAGGTTGAGGGGAAATATTTATTTCTCTTTCTAGCCTCATCACCTAACACATAGTGTTTGCTGATAACTCACTGAGAAACGAGTGAGTGGGTGAGTGATGAGAAGGTAGGGCGGCCAGCATACTTGTTTGATGCCTGCGAGTGTCCCACTGCGGGGCGGCAGAAGGGCCAGCTCCCATGCTCGGAGTCTGAACATGCTGCAGAAAGTCTGGATCCTGAGGAGGCAGAGAGCACTTCCCCCTCCCAACACTGCGGAGGAGGCAGGCAGTCAGCCCACAACTGCTGCTGCAGAATTTCAAGAGCACTGTGCGTGTGGGAGCTGGGCACTGCAAGATGAGCCTAAAAATACAAATCCGCACAACGTGAGAGGAAGCTGCACCGAGATCAGAAGGACATCCGTGCATCATGGAGCTGGATAAAGCTGGCAGATTGGCCTCTCTGGGTGGTGTCTCATCCAACCCACGACATCAGCAGTCCAGGCACAGGGCCATAGCCAGCCTGGTGTGAGCCATCTGTCACGTGCTCCTGTGACAATCCACCAAAAAAAGTTCCCCTGGCAACAAAGCAGGTTCCAAGGACATCCACACACACTCCTCAGTCCACTCAAAATAGCAGTAAGCATATTTTCACTTGCAGCATCTTTTCATTCATGCTGTACTTTTTGCCCCCAGTATTGAAGATTGAGTGTTGAGCTACATCCCAAACCCTTTTTATTTCTTATTTTGAGACAGAGTCTCGCTAAGTTGCCCAGGCCGGCCTCCAACTTGTGATCCTCCTGCCTCAGCCTCTCCAGTAGCCAAGATAGTAGTTATGTGCCACCATCCTGCCTTCATACTGAACTTCTTATGCAGTATGCAGCTTTACTTGCTTCCTGAGGAGCAGAAACTGTCACAGCTAATTCCATTCTGCTGGTAATATGAATCCCTACCTAGGTCACAGTTCTCAATTTAGCAAAATCAAATCTATCAAAGTTACTGCCCCTCCTGCTGGCAGAAGATTGGGACAAGGAAGAGTGACCCTTTAGGGCATGGACCTCTGTGTTAGGGTTTGAAAATGAAGTATCCCCTAAGGAATCATGTACTGAGGGGCCTGATCCCAAAGGCAGCAATATTTAGAGGTAGGGCTTAGAAAGGTGGTTGGATCATGAGGACACTAGCTTCATCAAAGGGTTAATGCATGGATGACTTCATAGCCAAATGGGACGTCAGGTGAAGGGGCCCAGTGGAGGAAGTTGGTGTCTGCAGTGTGCCTTCAAAGGTCAGAACCTGTCCCAAGCTCTTTCTTCTCTCTCTGGACCTTCCTGGCTTCCATGAGGTCAGGATCCTTCCTCTGCCATCCCTTTCTGCCATGGTTTTGCCCTGCAGGACCCCATCATGAACCAGAAGTGTGAGTCAAAATAAACCTTTCCTCCTTTAAGTTATTTTTCTGAGGTATTTGGTTACAGCAATGAAAAGCTGATTAACATACTTCATATGCAATGGTCCCTACATTTGTGCTACCTTAACTAATTTATACAGCTGAACTTGGGAAGCTTCATAGACATAGCAATGGAGATCGAATGAAACAGTAAAAACACAATGGGCAAAATCAAGTTCCAAAACTGGCTTAAGACAAACATAACTACAAACAATATGTGCTCCTGGATTGGAGAAACAATGGTAAAGTGTGTTATCCAGACAACTGAAGAAACTTGAGTACGGCTTCTATAAGGTAGTAATACTATTTCATCAATACTATATTGCAGGGCTGGGGATATAGCTCAGTGGAATAAGTGCTTGCCTAGCAAGTGCAGGGTCCTGAGTTCGATCCCCAGTACTGCCAAAAAAAAAAAAAAGTAAAAAAAAAAATACTATATTGCATTATAGAGAGCCCTTTTTGGTCCTTGTTGAGGTCCAGGAAGTTTGTATTTGTAATCCAATGGAAAAGTCATTGGAATCCTGTAGCGTTAATTCCAATCTACCACTCCCAGTGCAACCCATGCCATAAATACAGACACAATAATATACCCAAAATGGTGGGGGATCAAGAAAGTCCTGAGTTCAGCTAGGATGATGGCTAATTAGAAGACAGGCCTGACACAGGAGTGAACCCAGATTTTGTTAATTCATGAAGAAAGGAGTGGATTGCGGATGAGCAACTGTGAGAGTGGCAGGAAGTATGGGAGTGCCGTGAGGTGGGCTGGGCGGGAGGCCTGAAGTCACCTCTGCAATACGCGGAGAGGAGATGCAGAAAGAGAAACCTATAACTGAGGTAGTATGCGATGTGTTGGGGTCAGTGCCTCAGCTCCGATGTGCATTCTTTCATGCCCTGCGAAGTCAGAGCCCCTTGAGGCTCGATCCCAGCCAACAGCATGGAGCACAGCTCTCCATCCCGCCACGTCTTGGCTCACGTATTTTATTTGGGAGCTACAGGGGAGCCAGGGACACACTGCCCTGCCATCTTTGCTTCAAAGACTACGTATTAGCACTTTGGCTGAACCGATTTGCACTGCTTAAAGCCAACTGAAGGGCTAAGAAAAAATCCCAGCCAGCTCTGTATGTATCGGTATGTACATGGAAATAGGGCCAGGCTCAGCCAAAATGGAGACAATTGCTCCTCCTCCAAGGAGAGTCGCCCAGGTGGTCCTCCACACTACACTGCCTGAATTCGTTACTGTGCTTATTTAAGATGTCTCTATTCTTAGGAGATAGATGTGGAAGTATTTACAAGTAAAACAGTGGTTCTCTGTAGTTAAACATACAGTCCAGGAGTCAGAAGTGAACACAAAGAGATGCTCCCTTCTCCATAAATACAATTTTGGGACAGAGGCACAGATGATAGCAGCCAGGAAGAGTATTTTGTATTATTTCTATCCTTTTACACCTATTGAAGTTTGTCTCACAGCCTGGCCCAAAGCTATTCTATCCTGAGGAATATCCCACGTGCACTTGAGAACTTGTTTGGAGGTTCTAGCAGGGAAGTCTAGCCACTTGTGTACCCTTGACTGAAGAATGGTCCTCTTCTATTGGGGAAGGTTGTTTCTTTGAGCAGGCAGCTTTGGAAAAGACACACATGAAGTGGTGATAGAAGGGGTCACCTGCCTAACCAGCCAGATGATCCAAATAAACACTGGCAATCAATGAGGTGACAGGTGTCACAGCCAGATCACACTCACATCCCCACACACTTGAGCATATATATTTTGCCACTGTTGTATGGAGTATCCCACAGATGTTTGTTAGGTCTAGTTGATTTATAGTGGTAAGTCTTCCATTTCCTTGTTGATATTTTGTCTTGTTCTACCAATTAGTGAGAGTGGAATATTGACTATTATGCTTAGATTGCATTTCTTCATTTTTCTCTGTTGCTTCATATATTTTGGTGCTCTGATATTAGGGTACTTTATGGGAAAACCTTTCCAACTCCTCTGTAGTGTTTACTAAATACCTCTCCGATTCATCACAGCCTACCTCCAAACAGTACCAGTATGGCATTTCAGGTGTATTGTAAGAGGCTTCATTCCACTTTTCCCCTCACCCCTTGTGCTATTTGTCGTCCTCACCTTTACATCTTACAGAGGTGCTAAGCCACAAGACACCTTTTACTTTTTGAGACAGTGTTAGGGTTCAGATCTAGACTGTCCCCCTGAAGCCCCACATTGGAGGGAGAGCTGGAAAGTGATTGGGTAGTGGGCACACTGTACTCACTACGGGGCTGAGCCCCTGCTGAGTTCATGGCGAAACGTGCCCTTAGGAGGTGTGGGAAGAGGCACATCACTGGCTTTCTGAGGGTTTTTCTCCTCACAGCTCCTCTTGTCTCTCTCTGCTTCCTGGCTGCCACAAGGCGAGCACTTGTCCTCCACCGCGTTTCTGCCTTGCAGCCAGCCAAGCGCGGGCTAAACACTCTGTGAGCCAAACTAAACTTCTCCTCCTTTAAAGCAGGGAGGGTGCCAGGTATTGTGCCCTTAGAACAAGAAAGCTATGTAGCACAGGCTAGCCTTAAACTCACTAAGTAGTGTAGGCTTGCCTCAAAGTCATGATCCTCCTGCCTCAGCCTCCCAAGTGCTGGGAGTACAGGTGTGCAGCACCACACCTGGCTTTATAAAGACATTTTTTAATAAGAAAAATGTATATCTACTCATGTTTTCATCTGTGGATTTCATTATTCCTTTGCACAGATTCATGTTTCTTTTATTATTTTCCTTACATCTTTTTTTTGTTTGTGCTAGTGATTGAATCTTGTATTTTTTAATTTGTAGATTGCTTTACAAGGTAGTAATTATTTACGTTTTCAAAAAGAAAAACATGAACATTTGGAGGGTCTCTCCTTAGGAGGAGGTGCTGATCAGAAGGCACAGCGCTGGCTCCTACACAGGCAGCAAGTGAGGTATGGACAGCTAAGCAATCTGGGTTTCAATTCTTTTCACATGGCACTTAATAATAAAATTTCCACTTTTCTTCTTTTGTTCTGTTTTCTTTTTTTTAGAAAGGGGAGGCGGCAGGGGAAGAGAAATAAAACCAGACAAAAATGATAAAAATAATTTTCCACAGTATCTAAAAACAGAGAACCATAGTTCTTGTCAAGACATATTTTTCTTTCCAGTACTGGGGATCAAACTCAGGACCTTGCTCTTGCCTGGCAGGTGCTTATGCCTCTGAGATGTATCCCCAGCCCGAGACATATGAATTTTGCATAAATATTTTTTTGCAGTTTTCATCACCAATAAAGATTTTTGTAAAAGCCATGACCATCAAAACACTCATTTTCCAGATGGAATCTCTTCCTTCCCCTTTGCCTTCACTCACTTTTCATAAAATAAAAAGGTGTATTTTTTTTGGTACCAGGAATCTAACTCAGGACCTTGTGCTTGCCAGGCAGGAGCTGCACTGCTGAGCTATATTTCCAGCCCAAAAGGGTGTATTCTGTCCTTGAGAGCAGTAAGTGCCACCAAAGTGCTCTCCTAATACTTGTACTATAGTTAAATGGGCCAACATTAGGCCAGGTTCTTGTGCATAACAAAGAAAGAATTGTTAACTGTATACCTTACAGTGTAACATCTGGACATGGACTGTAAACTGCTGCTCTGCTGGAAAATGCATGTTCCAGCAATTGTAAATTTTTAGCATCAGCAAAGAATTAAAGAAGCCAAGTTTAAACTAAGAGAAGATGATTTATTCGAAGGTGGGGAAAAGAGGCCTGTTAGCTAAGATCAAGTGTAGTATCCATGAGTAGGTAGCATTTGAAAGCAAAATCTTCCTGATGTCTTTAGGCAGTGAATTCTCTCAGGTTTTTTGTCTGTTTGCTTTTGGTACTGGGAATTGAACTCAGGACCTTGTGCTTGCCAGGCAGGTACTGCGCCACTAAGCTAAATTCCTGGCCCCTCTCAGGTTTGTTGAATAAAGGTTTCTTCCCTTTATTTTTGCTGGCTATTTTGTTGGGTACATAGTTTGAGGCTGAGACAGAAAATCTATTCAATGAAAAAATAAAAGGAAACTTCCCAAATCTTGGGAAAGATAGACATCCAGGTATAAGAAGCATTCTTTTTTTTTTTATTATTATTTATCATTTATTTGGTTCTAGGAATTGAACTCAGGACCTTGCACTTGCCAGGCAGGTGCTGTGCCACTGAGCTATATCCCCAGACTATAAGAAGCATTTAGAGCCAGGCATGGTGGTACATGCCTGTAATCCCAGGACTCGGGAGGCTGAGGCAGAAGGATCGTTGCAAGTTCAAGCCCAGCCTGGGATACAGACTGAGCTCAAGGCCAGTCTGAACTGCATAGAGAGACCCTGTCTCAAAAAGACAAAAAAAAAGAAAAGAAAAGGTACAAACAGGAAAGAAGTCAAATTACTTTGTGTGCAGATAATATGATCCTATACTCAGAAGATGCTAAAAACTCTACCAAAAGACTTTTAGGTCTAATAAATGAATTCAACAATGTAGCAGGTTATAAAGTCAACATTTAAAGAATCAACAGCTTCACCAATAATGGACTGGCTTAGAAAGAAATCAGGAAAACAATTTCATTCACAATAGCTTCAAATAAAAGAAAACACCTAGGGATAAAGCTAACCAAGAAAGGAAAAGATCTCCATAATAACCTCAGAACACTGAAAAAGAAAGCAAAGGCACTAGAAGATGGAAAGAACTCCTTATTCATGATGGCAGAATTAATATTATCAACATAGTTATATTACTAAAAGCTATCCACAGATTCAATGTAATCTACATCAACATACCAATGCTTCTTCACCGAACTAGGAAAAAACCCCAAAACTTCATATGGAAACACAATAACCAAAGCAATACTAAGTAAAAAGAGCAAGTCTGGAGGAATCACAATACCCAATTTCAAATTATACTACAAAGCTATAGTAACAAAGGCAGTTCCACACTGACACAAAAAATAGATGTCTACACCAATGTAATAGAATAGAGGACACAGAAATAAACCCATGCAACTAAAGCCCTCTGATTCTGGACAAGAAAAAGAAAAGCCAAAACTATGCATTGGAGAAAAGATAGTTTCTTTGACAAATGGTGCTGGGAAAACCAGAGTTCCATTTGTAGAAAACTGAAATGAGATCCCTACCCCTCACCCTATACAAAAATCAATTCAAAATGGACCAAAGGCCTAGTTATAAGACCTGAAACTTTGAAACAGATGAAAAGCGTAAGGGAAACACTTGAAGCCACAAGCACAAAGACCTCTTGGATAGGACTCTAATAGCACAAGAAACAGCAAGAACCAAGCAGAACTGCATCGAATTGCAAAATAACCAACAGAGGGAAGAGACAGCATACAAAATGGGAGAAAATATTTACCAGGTTCTCATCTGACAGAAGATTAATATCTGGAATATACAAAGAACTCAGGAAACAACACTAAAAAAATCAAACAACCCAATTAATAATGGGCAAATGAACTGGAAAGATACTTCTCAAAAGAAGTACAAATGGCCAACAAGTGTACAAAAAATGTTCAACATTGTTAGCCATTAGGGACATGCAAATCAAAACTACACTGAGATACTATCTCAGCCTTTGAAAAAAAAAGACTTGTTAAGAATACAAAACCAGCTGGGCGCTACGGCACATGCCTGTCGTCTCAGCACTCAGCAGACTGAGGGAGGGGAATCACCACCTAGTTTGACATCTGCCTGGGCTACACAATAAGACCCTATCTCAAAAACAAAAAACAAACAAACAAAAACCCAAACTTGAAACAATAAGAGGAGGGAGGGAAAGCAAAAGTAAATGAATTGCCAGGCATAGTGGTGGTGGAGGTGGTGGTGGTGGTACTGGTGGTGGGGTGGTACATGCCTGTAATCCCAGCACTTGGGAGGCTGAGGCAGGAGGATCTTTGGGGTTTTTTTTTTGTTTTTTTCTTTTAATCTTTTTGAGACAGGGTCTCATTATGCAGCTCAGGCTGGCCTTGAGCTCACTTTGTAGCCCAGGCTGGTCTTGAATTCACACGATCCTCCTGCCTCAGCCTCCTGAATGCTGAGATTACAGGTGTGTGCCACCACGCCCAGCCTTGAGGATCTTTGTGAGTTCAAGACCACCCTGGGCTACAAAATGAGCTCATGTCAGCCTGAACTGCATAGAGACCCTGTCTCAAAAAGACGGAAAAAAAGTTAAAAAAAAAAAAAAAGAATTCAGTTGTGGTAGGTGTATGGACGAGCTCCCCACAATGCCTATAACCATTATGCCCTACAAACAAGTCCTAATAAAAATATGTTCTAAACAATACAAAAATACAGCAAGTGCTAGTAAGGATGGGGGCCCCTTTTACACTGCTGGTGGGAATATAAATTAGTATAGACACCATGGAATCTGTACGGAGGTTCTTCAAGAAACTAAAAACAGAGCTAACATTTGCTCCGGCTGTATCACTCTTCGGCATATCTGCAAAGCAAGTGAAGTCAGCACACTACAGCGGTGCCTGCACATCTGTGTTTACTGGGGCAGAATTCACAACAGCCAAGGCACAGAACCAGCCTCGATGCCCACCAACACATGGGCGGGTAAAGATGTGGTACACGAATGAGAGTATTAGTCAGCCACAGAAAAGAACTACATTTGTGGTTTGCAAGAAGATAGACGGTCTTAGAGACTATCAAGTTGAGAAATAGGCCAGACTCAGAAAGACAAATATCGCATTCTCCCTAATAGATGAAATCTAAAAAAAGATGACAAGAAGGCAAAAAGGAGTCTATTATTAGGTAAGAGGAAGGGAGAAAGAGCATGTAAGGGCAGATAATGGGGGCATATGAACAAAATGTATTATCCACATTAACCCCCAGTGTGAAACTAGGGAGGAAGGTGAGCTGGGGGGACAGAAGGTGTGTGAAAATGATCAAAGTATGTTATTTTCATACAGGATTCCATCAAAATGAAACCCATTAATTTGTATAACCAATTAAAAAAGAATTTAAAATTTCTAGGCTGACACGAAGTATTTCTGTCAGTGCCTTCCCTTGCAATTTCCGGTAAATTTGATGTACTTTTTTTCTGTTCCCTTGTGTATTTTTTTTTCTGTTCCTTGTGAACCCAGGGCCTTTGTGCGACAGCAAGCAGGAACACTGAAATGACACCCAGGATTTGGAGGCAGACTTTTTTAAATGTCAGATTGGCACTGATCAGGATCATTCCCAGAATGTCAGACGCTGATCTCTGGTGGTCCAGGGCTTATACGAGATAAGGAAGCAGAAAGTACAGAGGCAGAACAGCTTGTCAATTGGGGGTTGGTTTATACAATATGCATCAGTGACCAGCCGTTTCTAATAGACGGGAGCAACCATAACTGGAGCAGCAACTATTACCTGGGTGACTGACAAATGAAGCATACTATGGGGTCGGCGGCATTTTCTGCTACATCCTCAGCACTTTTGAGATAGGCTCTCCCTAACTGGCCAAGCTGCCCAGCTAGACTTGAACTTGTGATCCTCCTGCCAGCCTCCCAGAGTGCTGGTTTCATAGGTGTACACTACCATTCCCGGCTAGGAATTTTTAAAAGCATTATTATTATTTGTTTGCCAGGCAGGCTCTGTGCCACTGAGTTACATCCCTAGCCTTAAAAGGATTATTTTTTAACTGTACACTACACAATTTTAAAGTATAAACATGTATATAGTGAAAAAAACTTCTTCCTTCCTCCTTGTACCTTATTTCTCATGTCCTTTGATTTTGCTTACAGATTATGCCATGCAGTAATTTTTAGTTTATTTTTTGTTTGAGACGGGGTCTCACTATGTAGCCCAGGCTGGCCTCGAACTCGAAGTGATTCTCCTACCTCAGCCTCCCAAATGCCAGGATTGTAGGCGTGCACCACCACACCCAGCTTTATGCATTAATTTTTAATATTACAAAATGAACAATTCAATCACTCTATTTATGGCTCCTGGGTTTTGGTGATACATTTCTGACTCTGTCATTAGTTAAAAATGCTAACAGTAAAAAAAATCCTTTATGATTTTTAGGAATTTTACTTAAAAATATTTTATATTTAGATCTTTGATCCTTTGGATTATCCTGACATAAAACATGAAGTATGGATCCAGCTTCTAGCATCTAGCACTATGTGTTGAATTATCCATCTTTCTACTCTTGGTCCAGGGATATAGCCCAGCAGCACACCACCTGCCTGGCAAGTGCAAGGTCCTGAGTTCGATTCCCAGTGCCAATCAATCATTCAATCTCATCTTTCTACTCTTGGTTGAAAGGTAATTTTTTATACACTAAATTCCTGCATATATTAACATTTGGGAGGCAAGCAGGTGAGCTGATCAGAAAGACGACCACCAAGTCCTTGGAAAAAGGAGAGCAAGAGAAACAGGGCAGGAATTGCACGGCCTTCCCTCTTCACCTTCGCTGACCTGCTCAGTGTGTATGTGACTACCGTGACACGGTTTCTCCACTACAGAAGCTGATAGACTCTGTTCTGAGACAGGCATCCCTGTGCAGTCTGGGCTGGCCCAGAACTTGCTATGTACTTGAGGCTAAAGGATTCTTAAATGCTCACCACACAGAAAATCCAACACGCTCAGCTTGACAAAATGCTTTTTAATATGAAATTCTATTTAGGCACAAAAATGTAACACATAACTCAACCATTATTCTGTCAAAAAGGACATTATTATCTCAACTAAGAACACAGAAATTTAAATAAGGCAAGCTGAGCAGGAAAAAACCCTGCAAAATTCTGTTCGCTTTATTTTGCTAGGGAAAAGGATGTTTATTTGGCTCTGGTCACAGTTCCATCATGTCTACCTTCTTTGTAAGTTCAGCCTCAATGGTATCCTACATGAAGAAAGAAATATCATCAATAAGGATAGAAAACAACGCTATAATGTCTAATGTTATTCAAAATAAGGGAGGCAGCTGGGCATGGCAGCGCACACCTGTAATCCCAGCACTTGGGAGGCTGAGGCAGGAGGCTTGTTGAGCGTTTGAGGCCAGCTTGGGCTACACAGTGAGCTCAAGGCCAGCCTTAACTGTATAGTGAGACCCTGTCTCAAAAATACAAAAATAAATAAGTAAATAAGGCAAAAAAGAAAAACATTAGCAGAGAAATTTTTTTCAATACATAACAAATTAAATATGCTTTAAACATTCCCTTGTATATATTTATCTGTCTGTTCATTCATTTAGACAGGGTCTTGTTCATGTAACTCAAACTAATCTTGAATTTGGGACCCTCCTGCCTCAGCCTCCCCAGTGGTAGGATTATAGGCATGAGTCATCATTCCTGGCTTGTTCCCTTGCTTTTAGACCTCTCTTCTTTCACCTCCCCTCAAGTTTTCAGACTCTTAATTGATCCCAATAAACACCTGAGGAGGGGAAAAACCTAGAGAAATACATCATTGTAGTGACAGATGATTAGATTTTTTTGACTTTTGCTCACATAACTTCTCTTCCACTCTCATCACCACTGTCCCTATGCTTTGTTTCTTGAGATAGGGTCTCACTATGTAGCCCAGGCTGGCCTTGTGATCCTTTTGCCTCAGCCACCTGAGTGATGGGATTACAGGCGTGCGCCACCACGCCCGGCACTTAGGACTTTTTGTCTGGCCTAAATAGACCAACTTGTTTCTGCAACTTTCTTTCTCCCTCTTCCAATCCACTTTACATACTAGTTACCGAACAATCTTCCTAAAGCACAGCCCTAACCAAAATCCACAGCTCTGATCACATTTCTCTTGAGCTTAAAAACAAGGAAATACATAGCAACCTTTACTGGCCCCCTACAACTTCCAAGTTCAATCTTCTTTTAGGATCCTTTATACCACAAACCAGTTTATCTTTATCAGTTATCTTAGGATGTGTATTCCTGAGCTGCACTGCATCACTTGACATAGCTTACAAAAATCTTTCATTCCTCACCTTTTATGCCTTTGCCAATTTTTAAAAAATTTATTTATTTAATTTTTGTCTTTTTGAGACAGGGTCTCGCTATGCAGTTTAGGCTGACCTTGAGCTCACTTTTTAGTCCTGGCTGGCCTCAAACTCCCAACAATTCTCCCGCCTCAGCCTCCCGAGTTGGGATTGCAACCTGTGCCACCATGCCTGGCACCAATTTCTTTTAACGACGTCTTGCTAGGTTGGCCTCAAACCCATACGTTCAAGCAATTCTCTCACCTCAGCCTCTGTAACAGAAGGGACACAGATGTGTGTCACTGCAACCAGCCTGCCTCTCTCCTTCCCTTTCTTTCTTCTTTGCTTTCTGTGGTCCTACAGATCAGTCCTAGGCCCTGCATCTGCCAGGAAAGTGCGCCATCACTGAGCCATACCTCCAGGCCTGTCTTTGCCAATCCTTTGTGTGTGTGTATGTATGTGTGGGGGTACTGGGGACTGGGTCCAGGGCCTCTGCACTGAGCTATGTCCCTGGCTCCTTTTTAACGTTCTGACAGGGTCTCACTATAATTGCTAAGTGGCTCAGGCTAGGCTCAAGCTTGTGACCCTCCTGCCTCACTCTTCCACAGTACCAGGATTACAGATATGCAATACCATGCCCGGCTGTTAGCTGCTAATTCTTTTTTGTTTGGCTGCTACTTCTTTTCATAGAGATATGCATTATCTCTCAAGCCCTTTTCCACATTTGGGAAGTCTATGTAAAATCTTAAAAGACATAAAACACAACTAAAAATGCATAGAGATACACCCAAAAAAGTATTAAAAGATGCAAGGGAATGACACAAGGCAACTTTGGGACTACAGTTTACCTTTGAAGAAGAAAGATTCAGAATGAAGGAGGCTTTAGCTATGTCAGCATTTATTTCCTTTCTTTTTTGTTTTGTTTTTTTGAGACAGAGTGTCACTGTGTAGTTCAGGCTAGCCTTGAACTCACTATGTAGTCCAGGCTGGCCTCAAACTCCCAGAAATCCTTTTACGTCAGCCTCCCAGAGTGCTGGGATTATAAGTGTGCACCACCACACCCAGTTTCTTTATATTTTTTTTTTAAAGAAATGAAATAGCCACATGTGGTGGTGCACGCCTGTAATACCAGCACTAGGAAGGCTGAGGCAGGAGGATCACCTTGAGGTTGAGGCCAGCCTGAATTACACAGTGAGATCCTGTCTCAAAAAAACAAAATATAAGCCAGGTGTGGTGGCACATGCCTGTAATCCCAGCACTCAAGAGGCTGAGGCAGGAGGAACAAGTGAGTGCAAGGACAGTCTGGGCTACACAGTGAGTTCAAAGCACTACGGTATGAGACCTTGTCTCCAAACAAACAAAAACAAAAATAAAAAAATACATAAATATAAAAAAAAGAAGAAAAAAATGGGAATTACTTACTAATTCTCTCTTTGCTTCTTCAATTTTCACTTGAGCAAGAGCTGGATTCTTTTAAAGAAAAACATAAGAAAAGTTATAGTGCTTAATTTCAGATTCAAAGGAGGAAAAAACATACTGTACTCCCTTACATAAAATTTTTTAAAAATTATAGGAAATAGTCAATATATATACAATATTGAAATTCACCATTGATTTTAAATCCTTAGACATGACCCCACAATTTTTATAATCATTTATTGCCTTTGTGGAAGTTTTTTTTTTTTCTTTGTGGAAGTTTACAGATGATGACTTTAAAATCAAAACAAAACCTAGAAGAATAATTACCGGCATTAAATCTAAGTAGGACTCCAGTTTTTTTTTCAAAGGTGCAGTCTTTCGTTTTAGCTCTGCCAGTTTCTGAGAATGAAAAAACAGTCACAGAGTTAGAGACAGGCTCAATGCAACTAACTAGTGCCACTTCCTAGCCAGGTGCCACGGCACACCCTTCTAACCTGAGCACTCAGGGAAGCTGAGGCAAGAGGGTCACAAAGTTTAGGTCCAGTCTCAGCGACTTCATGAGGCCCTGTCTCAAACTAAAAAATAAAGAGCTGGGGCTAACTCAGTGTGAAGGCTCTGGGTTTGACCCTCTATACTGCAAAAAAAACAAAACCTCCCAATCCATTTTCAAAATAAACACAATAAGGCATTAAGACAAAGTTTTTTTTTAACAGAAAGATTTTTGTTGGGTTTTTTTTTTTTTTTTTTTTGAGACAGTTCACCCTATGTTGCCACATAGCCCAGGCTGGTCTAAACTCGCTGTTCTGCAGCCCCAGCCTCCTGAGTACTCAGGTTACAGGTGTGCCCAGCAATGTTAGGATTTTTTTTTTCAATGCTGGAGATTAAACTGAGGGCCTCATGAATGCTAGCAAGCATTCTACTACTGACCAGCATCCCCAACCCAAGAATATTTTTAAAAAGGTACCAAGAACTTCAAATAGATAAGCTCACTTTCAATGGAAACAACACTTATATAATATACTTAAAATAGGAAAGTTATATTTCATTTATTAAGAATAAGGCTGACATAATCTGTCTAGTAATAAAACAATGTGATTCTAAGTTTTTCAGAATATAAAGGAACAACTAGAGTCTCAAATACATATACAAATACAAATCAAAATACAAAAAAGCCCCTTAATAGTAAAATAGAGGATGAGGCAGGAGGATCATTGTGAATTCGAGGCCAGCCTGGCCTACAAAGTGAGCTCAAGGCCAGCCTGAACTGCATAGCAAGACCCTGCATCAAAATAGCCAGGCTCATGCCTGTAAATGTAACTGCAGAGAGGCTGAGGCAAGAGGATGGCCACAAGTTCAGGGTAGCCTGGTTTGCATAGTGAGAGCCTATTTCAAAAAATGAAATAAAATAAAATAAAATTAGGAATGCTGGCACATGCCTATAAGTGCCTGTAATCCAGCACTTAGAAGGCTGAGACAGGAGGATTTCCATAAATTAGATGCCAGCCTGGGCTATACAGTGAGTTCAGGGATAGCTTGAACTATATAGTGAGACCCTATTTCAAACAAAACAAAACAAAAATAATAAAGACAGAGGCAGTGGTGCATAGCTATAATTCCAGCATTAAGAGAAGCTGAGGCAGCTGGGCATGGTGGTGCACGCCTGTAATCCCAGCACTCGGGAGGCTGAGGCAGGAGGATCATTGAGAGTTTGAGACCAGCATGGGCTACAAAGTAAGCTCAAGGGCAGCCTGAATTGCAGTGAGACCCCGTCTCAAAAAGACCAAAACAAAACAAAACAAACAAACAAAAAAAGCAAAAACAAAACAAAACAAAAAACTGAGAAGCTGAGGCAGAAGGAGCACAAGTTCAAATTCTATCTGGGCAATTTAGCGAGACTCTGTCTCAAAATTTTTAAAAAGGGGTGAGGATGTGGCTCAATGGTAGAACAGTAACATTCTCCTGGGTTAAACTCTCTAGTGCTGCAAAAAAAATTTAATATAAAATAAACTGAAGCAAAATAAAATAAGCTGGATGTGGTGGTATACACTTGTAGTCCTAGCTACTCAAGAGGCAGAAGCAAGAGGATAGCAAAATCAAGATGAGCCTTGGCAACAGTGAAACCCTGCCTCAAAATTTAGAAAAAAGAAATAACCTATTTCTTCCTCTTACCACCATAATAGATAAAAATTCACACAACCTGAAAACCCAGAATTGGATGTGGAAACTGCAGGAATTTTGAGCCAGGATATGGCACAATTATAGAGCACTTGCATAGCCTGAGTGAGGCCCTGGATTTTTATCCCCAGCATGGGGAAAAGAAAAAGTTAAAAAATACAAAGGTAAAGGAAAAGAAATCAAGCCAATAGTCAGGCGTGGTAGTGCACACCTGTAGTCCCAGCACTCAGGAGGCTGAGGCAGGAGGATTGTTGTAAGTTTAAGACCAGCCTAGGCTATAAAGTGAGCTCAAGGCCACTTGAACTACATAGGAGACCATGTCTAAAAAAAAAAAAAAAAAAAAAAAGATCAAGCCAATATGCATAAAGGCCCTAAGGAAATGGAAAAAAAAAGAAAAAAAAAAAGCAGATTGTGGACTAATAAATTAGGTTAAATAAGTGCTACAGTTTGAACATCCTCCCCAAACATTTAACTGCGCTGTGACAGTGTATTCCGAGGTGGACTCTCCAGAGGGGTTGGGCATCGCCTCCACAAGCAGGTGAGGGCTTGCCGCTCCCGCTCTCCACTTCATTTGTGGTCACCTGCTTTTCCACTGTGGCAGGAGGCCCTCATCAAATGCAGCCTAAGTCTTAAGACTTCCTAGCTTCCTGAACTGTAAGCCAAATACATATTTACTAAAGTATGCAGTTTGTGACATTCTGTTATAACAGCAGAAAAGAGACTCAGATAAGCTCACCTCTGACAGTGCTACTAGTGACTGATGTGTCAAAGAAGCATCCATGCCTCTAGCTGAAAGTTGCTCCTGTAATTACAAAAAGGTGTCCAGTTAGAAAATTATTTTTAAAATGACCATCATGAAATATTTTCAACATGTACTATAACAAAAATTAGCTTACAAATCCCACAGATGAAAAATTATACATGAATCTAGGCCCTTTTATGTTACCTGTGAATCCTTCTGTACCCACACATTGTGATGAGACGGGTGTAGATCTTAAGGGCCCGAGCTTCAGAGCCCGAATGCCTGACTTTGAGCCTGAACCTGTAGCCAAGTAGTTATATAACCATGGGCAAGTTACTTATCCTCTGTAGTTCCTTCCTCTGAGCAAGGGACTAATACTACTGCCTAGCTGTGAGAATGAAGGTCAAAAATATCTCGCTATGCTCAGCCCTTCATACACACCTCTGAAGCTCTGATTCCAAATCTGAACTCCTCTGCCTTTGCCTTCAGGAAGTCCATGTTCTGAAGACGATTGTCAACCTTGGTCCTCTCAGCAGATAGATGGAGCTCTGCCTTCTTGAGGTCTCTTTAAAAAGTAAAATTAAAAGCACTTTCTTCTCTTCCTCCTCCTTCTCAGCCAAATTACTATAAAAAGGAAATTACTACATTTGGGACTTAACACTGCGTTAGTCAATAGCAGATAACCTACTTGCTGGATTTTTTACCATCAAGTTTATATTCTGTCTACCGTGCATTCTTCCAGGTTATTTTCTTGTGTTCTCATGTGGGGTTGAGAAATTTCTCAAGGAGTAACTTTAACATACATTTCTTCTCTTCTCCACACAGTCCATCTCCCTGTTGTTATCTGTTTTTTAGTAACAACATATTCTAAGAGCAAATTTGAAACATGAGGTCCCAAAGGCCTTTTAAATGTAACATGACACAGGGTCTTACACATATAGTATCTGCTGAATAAATTTATACTACAATAAGTCACTTGTGAATTTATATAATTCCTATCCATAGGCCTGAATTTCTGAGGCAACATGGTCTCAAAGAAGGCCCTCAGCATTAAGCGGTATCACAGCTGTAAGAAAAAAGTATAAGAAAGTTTAAGGTGAGCCACGGTCAGTGGCACATACCCATAGAATTCCAGCTACTAAGGAAACTCACGTAGGAGGATCATAAGTCTGATCCCAGCCTGGGTAACTCAGGCTCAGCAAGACTCTTTCTCACCAAATAATTAAGTAACCAAAAGGACTAGCATCTAGCTCAGCTCACATGTGCAACGGCCTGAGTTCCATCCCCTGTACTGCACAGTAAAGACGGAAACACGATACAAATGTAATAAGTTACATAAAGTGGTGAAAATCTTTACTCAACCATTCCTTACTTCCACTCAGGTCACTTTCTTCTTTAAAAATGTTTTATGGTGTGCATGCCTGTAATCCCAGAACTCAGGAGGCTGAGACAGGAGGAACATGGTGAGTTTGAGGCAAGCCTGAGCTAAATTGTAAGTTCAAGGCTAGTTTGGGCTATACAGTTAAACTTTTTTATGGCTTTCATCTTCTACTATGTTTTAAAAAATCGTATCTACTGCCAACATTAAGTATGACAATATTGTGTTATTGTCTTTATAATCAAAATTTCCACTACTTTCAACTCAATTACTTACTCTCGCAGACATTTTTCTAACACTAAAGTTGCAGTTAGATTTTTTTCAAGTTTTCCCAATTGAAGCTGGAGTTCTTCATTTTTGGATTTGGTACGGAAAAGCTCCGAAGTCAAATCATTCACTGCTGGAATAAAACTAAAAGAAGAATCTAGTTACATACATGCATTAAGGACAATAATTATAATTACTAGTCAGATCTGTCAGTAGATTCTCATATAGTCACCCTCCTTTATACCCTATACATTTTTTATATGCTGTTTCCATCTCTTGAAAACTATCATGCCGGGTGTGATGGCATATGCCTGTAATTCCAGCACTTGGGAGGCTGAGGAAGGAGATGTGAGTTTGAGACCAGCCTGGGCTACAAAGTGAGCTCAAGGCCAGCCTGAACTGCAAAGCAAGGCTCTGTCTCAAAAAGAAAACAAAAACAAAAAACTATCAAAGTTCCATTTATCCTTTAATATGAAGAATCAAAGATTTATCCCAATCTTGAAGTGTGTGTGTGTGTCACTGGGGATTCAACCCAGAAACTTTCAACTGAGCTATATACCCAGCCTTTTTTCTACATTTTAAAAAATTTTGAGACAAGGTGTTATGGTTGATACATTGTGTCAACTTGGGGAGTCCAGAGGTTTGGCTGAGCTATTCAGCAAGAAGCCAGGGTGCTTACTTTGTACACATCCTGAGCCTGTGGAAGAGGAGGGCATGGAGATTGTGGAAGAGCTACGGGGGAAGGCTGTTTACAATGTAGGGGAGAAACAGAGGCAGCTTGCAGCCATTCCTCCCTTTTGCTCTTGTGGTTTTTGTTGTGCTCTGCTGGCATGAACTGTTGCCCTCTGCCTTGCGCCACTGTGCCTCTGAATCAGCCAAGTATGGGCAGAAACCTCCACAAACTGAAAGCTAAATAGACCTTCCCTTTCTTCATTTTGGGCGTTGGGTATTTTGTCTCAGCAGTGAGCAAAAACTAACCAAGACACAAGGTTTCACTTAAGTTGTTAAATTGCTCAGGCGGGGCTTGAACTTGGGATCACCCTACTTCAGCTTCTTGCAGAAGGGAATGCCCCCATACTAGTGACATGTGATCTTAGCCAGAAGGCCAAGAAGCAACCCCCACACCTAGCTAAATTCACCGCCTTCTTTCTGTGCTCCCAGCCACTGCTCATATTCTTATACCACTGCAGCTGTCACATTACTGCAACGTTTTACATGTCCATCTCCCTCATCTGAGAGTGAAAAAAGATTAATTAGCCTGAAGGCAGTTACTGTTCTATTTACCTCTGCTTCCCCAGCGTTCACACATCTCGCCTACAACTGGTGTCTGCTGAACTGACTTAAGGTGCTTATGCAGGCCTCCGTGCAGTTCCCGAGCAGAAGCTATAACGGCAGGGTCCTAGCTACCAACAGAGTCACATGGATTTAAGAGCGGGACTGAGCTAGAATTCCAACTCTGCCGCTCACTAGTTTGGAGAAGTTATTTAACACAGCCCTCCTGTGGTTCAGTGTCCTCTTACTGTTGCTGGGAGAACCATGTCATTACACAGGTGAAGGTTTCCTACTCTACTCAGTAGGATAGGACCAAAATTCACCATGTTCAATCAGATGAGTTAGCCTACTGCTTTTCTTTGCTTTTTTTTGAGACAGGGTCTTGCTATGCAGCTCAGGCTGGCCTTGAGCTCACTTTTGTAGCCCAGGCTGGCCTCTAATTTGCAACGATCTTCCTGCCTCAGCCTCCTGAGTGCTAGGATTATAGGCATGCACTACCATGCCTAGCTTCTACTGCTTTTCTTATTATGTACAAGGACAATGTAAATGATACCTAATCCTTTTCCAAATATACGTGAAAACCAAATTTCACAACACAATCCTGGAAGAAAACACTGAAAAAATTAACCAATACCACATTTATGTGAATTAATCTTGCTCACTAGCAAAAATAAGAAGTAAATTAAATTTCAGGGCTTTACATTTACTGTTGTTTCTGTACAGAATTACTGTGAGAACCAGAAAGTCTTTATAGCAACCATGCAACACGACTACAGACATTACAAACGTCCCCGTCATTACCTTGCCAGTGAGGTGTCCTTTGTTTCAAGGACGATGGCACTGTCAACCAAGGTGTCCAGGTACCTCGAACCGATACTAGACAGATTGGCAGGTGAAAGACTTACACTCTCCATGAGGAGGTCTTGAAGATGCTTGGCTAAAAAGGAGAATTTCATGGTGACTGAGACGCTTTGTCTTTCTTTTTTAAACTTTAGTATCTTTAGGGAGGTACAAGTCATCATAAAATTATGCACCTTAGGTACACAATTCAGTGACTTGTAGTATATTCAGGGTTGTACATTCATCATCAGATCTATTTTTTTATTGTTGTTTTGGCTCTTTTTTTGGCAGGGTAAGGTACCGGGAATTGACCTCAGGACCTTGCCCTTGCCAGCCAGGTGCTATGCCTCTAAACTATATTCCCAGCCCTCTTTTTTGGTTTTTTGAGACAGACTCTCTCAACACAGTTCAGGCAGGCCTTGAACTCATTCTGTAGCCCAAGCTATCCTTAAATTCCCCATGATCCCTCTGCCTCAGCCTCCCAAGTTACTGAGATCACAGGCCTGTGCCACCACGCCTGGTCCCATCATCAAATCTACCATAGAACGCTTCATCACTCCAAAAACGAAACCCCACATTCCTTAGTCACCACTTTCCAACCCGCAAAACCCTAGCAACCACTTTCTCTCACTTGCCAAGGCTAAACTTGAATTTGTGGTCTTCCTAATTCAGGATCCCAGAGAGGTGGAATTACAGATGTACATCACCACACCCAGGTTCCCAGCACTATTATTACTTTTTGAGATGGGGTCTCACTAAGTCACTAAATTACCGATGCTGGCCTTGAACTTACATTCTCCTGCCTTAGTCTCCCAGAGTGCTAGGATTACAGGGATGCATCATCAGACGACTACTAGTTCCTTTTTATTTTTTGTGGTGGTACTGGGGACCGAACCCAGGGCCTTTGTACTGAGCTACATCCCAAACCAAGTCTCCCTTCCCTTATTTGACACAGGGTTTTGGTATGATGCCCAGCAGGCTGGACTTGAACTTGAGATTCTCCTGCCTCAGCCTCCCAAAGTGCTGGGATTGAAGGTAACCTAGTCCAAATTTAGGCTTGTACATGTGGATATCCAACTTCCCAGCACCAAAAGCAAAGCAGGAGGCATCACAATTTCAGATTGCAGACTATATCATGAAAGTACAGTGACAAAAATTGCATACTACTGGTACAAAAATAGACGTGCAGATCAATGAAACACAACAATGTAGAAACAATCCTAGGCACAGTGAGCCATCTGATCTTTGACAAAGGGGCCAAAAACACTGGCCTCTTCAATAAATGGTGCTGGGAAAACTGGTTATCCACATGCAGAGGAATAAATCTAGTACTATATTTTTCACCTTATATTGAAACCATATCAAAATGGATCAAAGACCTAAATATTAAAAATAAACAATCTGTTGCAACATAAAATGGAAAAACTTTTGAAGATACAGGCACAGGCAAGAACCTTCTCAACAAGAAATACCACCACTTTTGGGATTATAAAGTTAAAAAACTTCTGCACATTAAAGCAACCAACAGAGTGAAAAGATAACTGACAGAATGAGAAAAAAATTGTGAGCTACTGCTTGGACACAGAACTAATATCCTTTTTTTTCTGAACTAATATCCTGAACATACAAAAAGTCTAAAAAATTAGACACTTTCTCAATCAAAAAATGGCAACAGATACTTCTCATAAGCACAAATGTCCAACAAATACAAGAAGAAATGTTTAAGGCTGCGGTGGCGCATGCCTGTAATCTCAGCACTTGGGAGATGGAGGCAGGAGGATTCCTATTACTCTAGGCCCAGCCTGAATTACAAAGCAAAACTCCCTCAAAAAAAAAAAACCAGAAAGCAACAGAAAAAAACCACAAAAAACAGGAAAAAAAAAAGAAAAAGCATCAAAGTATCTCTGACAAGTAGAGAAATGCACATCAAGACAACACAGAGATTCCACCTTATTCTAGGAAGAAAGGCTACTATCAAGAATCGAAAAAACAACATATGCTGTGGAGGTTTTCCACAGTGCTGGTGGGAAACTAGTATAACCACTGGGGAAATCATTATAGAGATTCCTCAAAAAAACCCCTAAAATCAGAAATCCCATTCAACTCAGTTCTACCTCTTCTGGGTATCTCTGCAAGAGTTAAAGATGTCACACTGCAGTGATATATGCACATCCATTTTTATACCTGCACAGTCGTGCTAAATCTAAATTTTGGAAGCAGCCTATATGTCCATCAAGAGACAAATAGATAAGATGTGGTTTTCATACACAATTGACTTCTACTTAGCCATAAGAAGGATAAATTTGAGTTATATTTAGAAAAATGGATATACCTTGAGACTAGAATGCTAAGTAAAATAAATCGGACACACACATTAAGAGTCACATAGTTTTGTCTGATGTGGTGCTGCACACACCTATAATCCAGCACTTGGGAGGCTGAGGCAGGATTGTTTCGTGTTCAAGACCAGGTTGGGCTACAAAGTGGTCTCAAGGCCAGCTGAACTGCATAGTGAGACTCTGTCTCAAAGACAGGGAAAAAAAAAAAAAGACAGGAAAAAAAAGTCACATGGTTTCTCTTACACGAGAAACCCAAAACAGAAGTAATTTAAAGAGTAAAAAAAGATTATAGGAAATGAGTAGACACTTTGCAGACAGGAAGGGGATCTAGTGATGGAGGGAGAAAGGAGGGAGAAAAGGGACAGTAAAATAAAAAAGATTAAGAGACAATAATGTGTATGTACCCACTCACCACAATGAATGTATCCTATTGCAAACATACTAATAATTTTTTGTTGTTTTTTGAGACAGGGTCTCACTGTGTAGTTTTCAGGCTGCTCTTAAGCTCACTGTAGCCCATGCTCGCCTAGAACTCATAGCAATGCTCCTCCCTCAGCCTTCCAAGTGCTGGGATTACAGGTGGTCAAAAAAAAATTTTTTGGGGGGGTACCAGGAATCGAACTCAGGACCTCATACTTGCCAGGCAGGTGCTGCACCAGTTAAATCCCTGGCCCCCCCCAAATTTTTTAAATGAAGGCAATGAATTAAAGGATATAGACAAAGGTTCAATGGCCTAACACTTGACGCATATTTAAGGACCTAGGTTATCCACATGTAGAGAAAAGCATCTTATGACTAAGGCAAAAGGGCTGGGAACAGACCAAACAAACGTAAGGAAAAAACTACCGCATCTTGTGTGTTAAGCTAAAGTTAGGCACTTTTTGTGTGTGTGGTACAGGGATTAAAACCCTAAGTTACTATACACTAGGCATGCACTCTGCCACCAACCTACATCCCCAGCCCTTTTTAATTTTTCATTTTGAGACCTTGTCTTACCAAGCTGCTAGGGCTGGCTGGGGACTTGTAACCATCCCACCTCCACCAGCCTCCAGAGCAGCTGGGTTGCAGGTATGCATGGCCATGCCTGGCTAGTCTCCTAGCGTTTAGGGCTCACTGTTTTGCTATCAGAGTACTAATAAATGTTTACTACAGCTGTGTATGATGGCGCACACCTATAATCCCAGCCACTAGGATAAAGTGGGAGAAATGAAGCTCAAGGCCAGCCAGGGCAAATGAGGAAGATTGTGTCTCAAAACAGAAAAGCTAGGACATAGCTCAGTGCGCTCTCAGTTGGAAACACAGACTTGTGTGTAAAAAAAAAAAGTGTATAATAAAGTTAATGTTTTGTAAAGTTAATACTAAGGTAACAGTGGAAGATAAATCTGGGAAAAATAAAGAGGTAAGCAGCCCACACTAATGTTATATACTTTAGTATTATAAAATTTTGTTAGTTCTATTCAGTATCTCATGCAAAATTCTAGATTTAGAGGTTGAGCCAGGAAGCTGGAAAGTTGAAGGCCAGCCTGGGCAACTTATCCAGACCTTGTCACAAAAAATAAAAAAGTGCTGGGGATGTAACTCAGACATGGTATGTCCCTGGCTTCAACCCAGTGTGGCAAAAACAAAAACCTCCTCTAGACCTAGATCTCACCTTCTGATTCATACTCATTTGCTTTCTGTTTTAAATCCTCTATTACCAGGCAGATGTCCCTGTCCCGCACCCTGTTGCGTTCTCCCAGGTGATATAAAATCTCTGTGGTCCGTGGGTTCACCTCATATTGTGGAATCGGTTGATCTCCAAATATTTTTTTCAACCACTCAACAACCTAACCATTAAAAAGAAGACAAATATTATTAAGTCTTGTTTACTTTTAGTGTTGTTTATGTTAATGACATGATGGAACCACGACAAAGTGCCCCAAAGTGAACTGAATACCTTTTTTCTGATTATTCTGGCATCCTTCTTCACATCCTGTCTTTTGGAAGTCATTTGATGACAAGAAATAAAAACTGAGCAAGCACAAAGAATAACAGTACAAAACTCAAAGTTACCAGAGAACAATCCATTCTTTTCTTAAAGCTACAAAACCAGTGTAAGGTAAAAACCTGCCTCATTTGGAAAATTCTTTAACGCTCAACACGGAAGAGCCCAATATATGGATGTGAAAGCATGATTATAGGCTTCCAGAGCTGGGCTGCAGCTCGGGTGTGAGGCAGCCAACCACGGTGGCTTTGGCTTCAAAGTAAGTCCCATCGCAGTGTTCTCCCAGGATTCGGGACGACGGCTGGGTCACAGCAAGGGACGGACAGTGATTAAACGCCCGCCTCGGGGGGACTCGAAAATGGGAAAGGATGTGTAAATAAGGGGAGGGAAAACGGGAGACTTAGTGTGTACGAGAACCACGCGTAGCGCAACGGTGTCAAAGATGCGGTTTCCAGGAGTCCCCAAAGACCCGCTCCCGTCCCCATCACCTGCGCCTCTTTCTCCTCCCGCGCCTCCATCGCCACCGCTCCCGCCACTTCCACGCAAGGTCTGGCGGGAGAAACGCCCAGCTCGCTCGAGCGCCCCGCCTGCGTGGCGTGACCCCGCCCATACCCCCGTAGGTCCCGCCCTTCGCTGGCCCGGGATTTCTGGGAGTTGTGGTTTTTCTGACTCCAGGTCACTTAGACCTTGGCCGAGACTGATTCAGGGCCGTGGCTCCGCAAGCCTCTTTTCTTTTACTCCTTTCCTGTTCTCTCTGCCTCTGTGGTGTATAATCTTGTGGACAAGAAGGAGAGCTGCTAGAACCAGGCTATTTTTGCTTGCGCATGTGTTTCATTTCTTGCCTGAGTCAACTTGGTTTTTTTGTCTGTTTGAGATAGGGTCTCCTCACGCAGTTCAGGCTGTCAGTGAGCTCACTTTGTAGCCCAGGCTGGCCTGGCCTCGAACTCTCAACGATCCTCCTGCCTTAGCCTCCCTGGTGTTGGGATTACAGGTGCGAGCTACCATGCCAAACAGCTTTTTTTTTTTTTTTTTTTTTTTTTATACCTAAAGCTCTTGGGTTTTGGTTAAGAGACATTTGAGTTTATTCCACATTGACTGCATAAACTTAAATTTAAAAAAATTCTAAGCTGGCACTAGCAGCTACAGCAATCTGAAGCTTGTTCACTAATGACCTAAATGTTCACAAAAAGCTTTTAAAGCAGCGGTCATTGGCATGTCACCACTGCTCAACCATTCCTCTCTTCATTTCTTGGCTTCCCTAAAGTTCTCCCTCCCTTTATTGCTCTGGTTTTCGTTTGGTTAGCACAAAACACGCCCCGCCCCCCAGTATACTTCAGTTTCTTAGTTGCTCAGGTAATAGTTCCTGTTCCAGTTTCGGTTGCTTCTGTGTCTTAGAAATGGTTGGTCACTATGATGCATAGCTGGTCACTGTGATGCACATTGTATAAACTGATCTCCAATTGACAAGCCGTTCTGCCTGTGTACTTACAGCGTGCTTATCCCATAGAAGTACTAGACCACCAGAGAGCAGGCCTGATATCTTAGGAATGATCCCGATCAGTGCCCACTGACATAAATCTGCCTCCAAATTCTGGGTGTTGTTTTGGTGTTTTGCTTGTTGCATTTGTTTTTGTTTTTGTTTTGAGACATGGTCTTGCTCCGTAGTTGAGGCTGGCCTCAAACTCAAAGCAATCCTCCTGCTTCAGCCTCCTGAGTGGTGGGATTATAGGCACATATCTCTATACCTGGCTTCCTCACTCTGTATTTAACATTATGAGAGATTGTATAATTTTCTGTTTTTATATTTTTGCCCATGAGTGTATGTGCATGTATGGTACTGGGGATGTAGCCTGCGGCCTTCACACTGAGCTACACCCTCAGCCCTTATTTATTTTTCCTTATTTATTTATTTATTTATTTATTGTTTTTGAGACAAAATCTCACTAAATTGTTAAATTACCCAGATTGGGCTCCAACTTGTGATTCTCTTGCCTTAGCCTTTCATACTCCTGGGATTATGGGTGTGCACCATCACGCTGGCTTCATTTTTAAAAGGACCATGTATATAGCTTTCTGTAATCTAGGACTTGACATGTGGGTATGGAAAAGGGTTACCACAACGTATGTTTCTCCTAAATCACACGATATTGATTTATTTTTATTTTTATTTTTTGAGAGAAGGTCTCGCTACATATTTCAAGCTGGGCTTGAACTCACTATATAGCCCAGACTGGCCTCCAACTCGCGGTGATCCGCCTGCCTCAGCCTCCCGCGTGGTGGGATTACAAGCGGGCGCCCCCAAACCCGTCTGCCTCCTTATCTTGCGGCAGGGTATGAAGTGGGGCCATCTGCCTGCTGATTAGTACACTGGCTAGCCGACGCCGCGGAGATGGCCGCCCAGGGGTACGGCTGTTGCCACACCACTGCTACAGCACCACAGTTTAACACCACTGTCACTGTGATCCCTCTGCGGGTCCCTCCATTGGCGCCGGAACGGGACGACGCCCTGTTCATCTCCCTCGGGTGCGATCCTAGCACCAGCTTCTTGCAGGTTCCGCTACTCACTTGGCGGCGGGGGAAACCACAAGGTCGACTCAAAAAGACCGAAATAAATATATGACAAATGCCACAGCCGAAGCTGGCCACGGTCTAATCAGTCATTTTGAGATCTAAACTTAAGAAAAGTTTCTTTCTAGTTAGAAAAAATGACCTGCTAAACGCAAAAACGCAGAACCGCCCCGGCGGGGAGCGAGAGGTGGTACTTCCGGGTCAGGCGAGCCGGCGCCTGACCGTCCTCGGCGCTCGGCCATTTTGTCCCAGTCGGTCCGGGCCCTGCGACTGCGGAGGACCCTTCCGAGGAGAAGCTGCGAAGATGCTGTCCGTGCGCGTCGCCGCGGCCGTGGCCCGCGCCCTCCCTCGACGGGCCGGGCTGGTAAGTGGTGGCCCCGGGCAGAAGGAAGGCTTGGCAGCAGTTGGTGCGCGCTGGTCGGGACCTCAGCGGGGAAGTGCGGGGCTGTGGCGGGGGCCGCCATCTTGCACCGTGGCGGCTCTGCCGTGTCGCGGGCGGCGGAGGGGCCCCTTTGCGGGTGCAGGATGGTGCGGAGTGGTGCAGGGAGCTTGTGACCTCCACGTGGCCTGGAGACGGGCCTCTGGAGGGTTCTGGTCTTGGCTCGAGAGCTACCCGAGGAGGGGACTGGGGTGAAGGTCAAGGCTTGGGCCCTGGTCCCCGAGGACTGCTCTCCAAAGAGCCGCTGGTTGCCTGCGGGCCGCGCGGGGAAGGTCGAGGACCTCTGTGAGTCCTGCGGACTCAGCCAGGGCGGCCTGACATTGAGTGAAGGTCAGCAGGCCCCGGCTCTTCACCTTTGCGCAAAGTCCGCTTGAGAGCGAAGGAATAAGGAAGGTGACTTCTTGAATACCTGGGTGGGCGGCCTTAGTGCTGAGTACTGAGTCCGCGTGAGAACGCAGCGCTGGTGCGGGGAAGGGTTTTGTGCCACAGATACCGGCGCGACAGCGCGGCGGCTTTCTGAACGCTCCTGACCTGGCTGAAGGCTTTGCTTTGTGGTTCTTCGACATGCTTTAAGATTTTGACCTTCAGTGGTTCACCTGACATTTTGAGCAGTTGTTAGACAGTGGTTGAGAATTCGGAAGTATGCACTTTTTTCTGGACCTGTTCTTTTATTTAGTAGCATCTGGGTTTTCTGTTAGGAAAAAAAGCGTTTACACTGTAACGAAGTTCATTACGACCTACAGAATAGTCGCTGCAGAATAGACAGTGACTGCTTGAGACCGAGCGTGAAGGTCCATGTTCTAAGGTGGTTGCAGATTTGTTCATGGCAATAAAAAAAATCAACCTGTCATCCTTATTAGTTGTTAACTGAACTCTTATTTATCCCCTACCCCGCCCCTCCACTGGGGATTGAGCCCAGGGTCAGTCTCCACTCAGCTACATCCACCCTGTTTGTGGATTTTGAGACAGGGGCTCCCTAAGTTGCCTAGTTAACTGGGCTGTGCATTTACATGCCTCAGCCTCCCATAGTGCTGGGATTATAGGAGTGCACTACCGTGCCCAGTTTGTGTTTTGTTTTGTTTTAAGTAAAATCGGAAAATAATTTCAGCCATTTGCCCCGAGAAAGTAATTGAATTGAGAATTACCCCAACTCAATTGAAGTCTAAAGTCAAAGTAATAGTAGCTGGAAGCTTTTAGAGGGAAAGATATTTACAAGTTGTTAAGAGTTGCTTTTTGGATGGATTGTGGATTGCATTTGTGTGTATTTGTGTGTGTTTGTGTGTGTGCGCGCAAAGGCATGTGGTGGTGCTGGAAATTGAACCATCTTTGTGCATGCAAGAGTTCTCCCACTGAGCCACATGCCCAGCTCTGGACTGCATTTTTTAAATACTTTTTTTTGAGACAGGATCTCACTATGTAGTCCAGACTGGCCTTAAACTCACTACATAACCCACACTGGCCTCAAACTCTTGGTGATTATCCTGCCTCAGCCTCCCTAGTGCTAGGTTTAACAGGCATGCACTGCAGTGCCTGGCCTTTTAAATACTTTTACAATGTTTATTGTGTGCCAGGAACTACAATAGCAATCAATCAATCAATCCTTTTCCATGTGAGTAGTACCCTTTAAATAATACTTTAAGTGTAATTTATATTTTCCCTAATAACTTGATAAGACTAAACCAGGTTTGTTTAAGCTTGTCAGTCTTGGTGTTTGAGTCAGGACCTTGCTATCCAGTCTGCATTGACCTTGAACTCATAGCCCAGAGTGGGCTCAAACTTGCTGTCTCCCTTCCTTAGCCTCCCAAGTGCTGGAGTTACAGGCTTACTCCCATCCAACCCAGCTTGTCAGTTTTATGAACACTGTTTTAAAAGTCAAACTTTTAAGAATGTTATTCTTCTAGGTCTCCAAAAATGCTTTGGGATCATCCTTCATTGCTGCAAGGAATCTTCATGCCTCTAACACTAGCCTTCAAAAGACAGGTAAGTCGTCATTTCTAAGTCTACACTACACTTACTACTTTAAGTGAAGATGTATTAAAAGTTACTACCTGTAGTGGGTAGGTTTTTGTCATTGTCAATTTTTCCTCATTTTTAGTTAGTACAGAGTCCATTTAGCTTTGTCTTGATAAGCTCTTTTGTTCCAACGAAATGAACTACACTTACGGAATTTTCTTTTGGTATCAGTGCATGCTCTGTTCTCTTAACTCCCCTTGGGTGAAAACAAAGTACACATGTTGTAGATACCTTTTTTGTTCTTATTGTTGCTGTGCTGGAGATTAAACCCAGGGCATCTGTAGTGAGCTACATCCCTAGCCCTGTTTAAAAAAAAAAAGAAAATTACATATGTAATTTTTGTTGTTGTTGTTGTTTTTTTGAGATAGGATCTCACTAAGTTGTTCATACTGGGTTCAAACTTGGAATCTTGCCACCACTTCAACTGGCACATTTGCTTTTGTGTGTGTGTGTGTGTGTGTGTGTGTGTGCGCGCCTTTTTGAGACAGGATTTCACTACATAGTTCAGGCTAGCCTTGAACTCACTTGTGTAGCCCAGGCTGGCCTCAGACACTCAGTGTCCCTTCTGCTTCAGCCTTCTGAGTGCTGGGATTACAAGTGTGTGCCACCATACCTGGCCAACGTTTGCTTTTTAAATACCCTGAATTTTAAAAATATGCTCTAAGAATTTAGACAGAATTTTAGGTGTCAGCATCAGTATAGATTCCTTCGAAGTTAAACCAAAACATCTAGAGTATTTACTTTAAGGGTGGCGTTTAGTTTTATTAGCTTCTTGCTTGACATTTATGTTAAGATTTTTTTCCTGTCAATCACTTTCTCATTTTCATGGAAGTAAGTACCCAGCTTTTGGGGGAAATGAGCTTTTAAAAAGATTTTAGGACCAAGGTTTTTTATTGTTTGTTGATTTTTTAAATTTTTTATTGTCTTAGGCACTGCTGAGATGTCCTCTATTCTTGAAGAGCGAATTCTTGGAGCTGATACCTCTGTTGACCTTGAAGAGACTGGGCGTGTCTTAAGTATCGGTGATGGTATTGCCCGCGTGCATGGGCTGAGGAATGTTCAGGCAGAAGAAATGGTAGAGTTTTCTTCAGGTTTAAAGGTAAATAAATAAAGTTTTTCTTTTAAGACCTGTCTTCAGATACCCATTTGTCTATTCAGAGGTTGTGTCAGACTTTTGTCTGTTTGCTCTAAATGGTTTTTCCCCCCTCTTGTTACAGACTGTTTATAAAGATAATAAATTGAAAAGATTTTACTTAGCTAGCTTTTTTACAGACTGATTTAGATATAAGTTGTGTTCACTGGCTCCATAAGAAATTTAGTAGGCCATCATCCAAATTGCGAGAAGTGTAAGTGTGTTCTGTTCTGGTGGTTAAGATCATTTTATGCCAAAGTATTAATGACTTCAACCAAATTTCTGGTGAGAAGTTGAAAGTCAGTGACTTTGTGTTATTCAAAGGTGAGTTAGTGGTAAATCTGTGAGACATCTAATAATACAGTACAAGTCTACTTTCTATTTGGTTGAGCCTAGTTGTAGGAGTGAGTGCTCTCTGGTGAAGGCAAAGGATTATACATATGAACAGGTACAGACGGACTATACACTATGCACAGATATCGAGGGAGGTAGTGCTGATCCTCTTACTAGTGTCTAGTATGGAAAAAGCCACTTGGGCTGGTGATGGAGCTCAGTGGCACAAGCACCTTCCTGGCAAGTGCAAGGTCCTGAGTTCGATGTCCAGTACCAGAAACAAAAAGCCACTTGATGTGGAACTTGGTTGAAAATGTGGTCTCCAATGTTTATATTTTTGGAAGCTAAGATTGAAACTTAATGTAGGGCCAGGGATATAGCTTAGCAGCATTAAGTGCTTGCCTGGCAAGCCTGAGGTTATGAGTTCGATTCCCGGTACAAGAAAGAGAAACAAACTTAATATAAATGTTCTTTTTGTGATTAGTGTAACTGAAGAACTGAGTTCTAATTTTTTACAACTTGTGTCTAAATGTTCTCTATTTAGATAACCACAGGGCTAGTGGAGACTGTATTAAACATAGAAGTTTTTGTGTTTTGATAGTTTTGCTATATATGTAGTTTAATTGGGTTTTTTTTTTTTTTTAAAGTCTTTTTGAGATAGGGTGTCACTGTGCAGTTCAGGCTGGTCTTGAACTCACTTTGTAGTGCAGGTTGCTCTTTTAACTCCCAACGATCCTTCTGCCTCAGCCTCCCAAGTGCTGGGATTATAGGCGTCTGTCACCATGCCCTGCTGTCTTGACCAATTTGAAATACAATTGTAATGGTCAGAGATAACTTTGCCCTGTTACATTATAAAAATGTATTTTTCACCCCAAAATATTAGGGATTGAACCCAGGACCTTCACATTGAGCTATTTTCCCTAGCCCTTTTTTTGTTTTGAGAGAGGGTCTTTCTAAGCCTAGGCTCAAATTTGGCAGTTCTCTTTTTTGTGAGCTTCCCAGAGAGCCGGGATCACAGGTGTGTACCACCCTGCCCCACTAAAGATTTGTTCTTGGTTTGCTCTAATTGGATAGCTTTTAGTTATTTGTATGAACCTGAGTGCAGATTCTGATTTTTTTTTTTTCTTAACTCATGGAACATCTTATCACTAAAAGATATAAATCAAGTTTATCATAAAATTTCCATTTTATTCTGATCACATTGATTCATATTGATCATTTGCTTCAGAAACCGTAACTGAAGGAAATGCATTGGAAAAGAAGCTCAGCTTGGCTAATTTTTTTTTAACTCGTCTAATTTCTTCATGTTTTTAAGATATGTTAATGTGCACATCAGGCTTACCATAGGTGCTATCCTAAGATTATTCAAGGGAACATGTTGCTACTTGAAAAGCCATAACCAGAGAAGGTTGGTTGGTTGTTGGAAAAATACATAGAAGTAAACCAGATAAAAAATGAAGGTGCCACTTTTTCCTTGACTGTTTGCATGTCATGTGGTAGTGGTTTGTTAAGGATTTTGTTCATTTGTGTCTTCTGTACAGGGTATGTCTCTGAATTTGGAACCTGATAATGTCGGTGTTGTCGTGTTTGGGAACGATAAACTAATTAAAGAAGGCGATATTGTTAAGAGGACAGGAGCTATTGTAGATGTTCCCGTGGGTGAGGAGCTCTTGGGCCGTGTGGTAGATGCTCTTGGTAATGCCATTGATGGAAAGGTAGGTTTTCGTGTTTATTAGATATTACAGCTTCCAACAAACATCAAAATTGAATATTCTGAAGATTACTTTTGAATTCTAAAAATTATTACTTTTTATAGGGTCCAATTGGTTCCAAGACCCGTAGGCGAGTGGGCCTGAAAGCCCCTGGGATCATTCCTCGAATCTCTGTGCGGGAGCCAATGCAGACTGGCATTAAGGCTGTGGATAGCTTAGTGCCTATTGGGCGTGGTCAGCGTGAGCTGATTATTGGTGACAGACAGACTGGGTAAAGACTTAAAAATATGTTCTAAGTTCTAAGTACAATCATTTCAGAAAAGATTACTTTTCTGTATCGGGATGGCTAATTCTTTGGCTATTGTGGGCACGGTAGAATGTAGTATAAAGATTAGTACTAGTAAGATTTTATACTTGGGAAATCATTTGAAAAATTAGTAACAGATAAGTTTATGTTCTCTTAAAGGAAAACATCGATTGCTATTGACACAATCATTAACCAGAAACGTTTCAATGATGGATCTGATGAAAAGAAGAAACTGTACTGTATCTATGTTGCTATTGGTCAGAAGAGATCCACTGTTGCCCAGTTGGTGAAGAGACTTACAGATGCAGGTATTAAAAACTTAGTCTCATTGGGCTGGGGATATAGCTCAGTGGAATAAGCGCTTGCCTAGCAAGCTCAGGGTCCTGAGTTCGATCCCCAGTACCGCAAAAACAACAACAACAACAAAAAAACAACTTAGTCTCATTGCTGTTATCTTAAGCTATTGCAGTTCTTTGAGTAGCTTCTACTTAGTGAAGGCTGATTTTAATTGCTCTATGATAAACTGAACTTTCTAATGTAAATAAGTAAAAAAAAAAAAAGAGAACATAAAACACTAATAAGTTTTAAGGTTTTATATTGATGTAGTGGTGTATACTATAGTCCCAGTACTCTGGAGACTGAGGCAGGATCATGTGTTCAAGATCAGCTTCAGCTACATAGCAAGATCCTATCTCAAAAAAACAAAAAGGTTTTGCCTTTGTTTGGGGTTAATGTGTTTTGGTACTGTGTAAACCCATGGCCTTGGCACTGAGCTAACACCTTAGCACTTTTTGGCTTAGTTTCCCAGGTGGGACTCCAAGTTTCAATCCTTGTGCCTCAGTCTCCTGAAATGCTGAAATTACAGGTATATACCACCATACTTGACTGACTGGGTTTTTTTTTGTTTGTTTGTTTGAAGACAGGGTCTCACTATACAGTTCAGGCTGGCCTTGAAGTTGCACCCTAGTCCTCTTGTCTCAGCCTCCCAAGTGCTAGGAGTGCACCACCATGCCCAGCAAGATTGTTAGTTTTTTTTTGTTGTTGTTGTTTGGTCTTGAGACAGGGTCTTGCTATGCAGTCCTGGTTGGCCTTGAGCTTACTTTGTAACTCAGCCTGGTCTGCCTCAGCCTTCCCAAGTGCTGGGATTTCAGGCCTGTGCCACCACACCCAGCTGTGTTAATTCTTAAAAGCAAATCTTTTTAATTCTTAGGTAATGTTTTATGAAAGTGGTCTGTAATTTTAGATTACACTATAGATACACTTGTAAGATGTAAAACTTTTCTTCTCAGATGCCATGAAGTATACCATTGTGGTATCAGCTACTGCTTCTGATGCTGCCCCACTTCAGTACCTGGCTCCTTATTCTGGCTGTTCTATGGGAGAGTATTTTAGAGATAATGGAAAACATGCTTTGATCATCTATGATGACTTATCCAAACAGGTCAAAGAAAACTTTTTTTTTATAATGTATGTTTGCAACAGCATGGAAGTTGAGACAAGTACAGCTTTTTAGTTGGTGAACCTCACAGCTCTCTTCTGTATATCTTAGGCTGTTGCTTACCGCCAGATGTCACTGTTGCTCCGCCGCCCCCCTGGTCGTGAGGCCTATCCTGGTGATGTGTTCTACCTGCACTCGCGGCTGCTGGAGAGAGCAGCCAAAATGAATGATGCTTTCGGTGGTGGCTCCTTGACTGCTTTACCAGTCATAGAGACTCAAGCTGGTGATGTGTCTGCTTACATTCCAACAAATGTCATTTCTATCACTGACGGGCAGGTATTTTGTTTACTTTTTATTATGGAAAATTTCAAATTTATGCAGAAGTGAGGTAGGAGAAAGTAACCTTACAAAGCTGGGAGTGGTGACACATGCCTGTAATCCCAGCACTCAAGGGGCTGAGGCAGGAGAATCACTATGAGTTCAAGACCAGCCTGGGCCACATAGCCCCTATTTCACAACATGTAATGCAACCTTATATATTTGTCACCCAATTGTCATTTCATAGTAATAGGGTACTTCATTCTTACTTATGCTTACTACCGTGTTCTGCTCCTAGATAATGTTGAAGCATTTCCCAAATGCATTACTTCCCTTGTATATATTTCAATACAAATATGTTAGTATTTTTTATCATGAGCACATCCCCTAATTTTAGCAATAGCGTATGTAGACTAATTTGGATTGTGAGAGATTTAAGGAACTCTTGTTTTTTTTGTTGTTGGGTTTATTTTTTCTTTTCTTTCTTTTTTTTTTTTAGGAGTAAGGTTTTTTGAGATAAAGGTCTTACTTTTGTAGCACAGGCTGGCCTTGCACTCAAAACTCCTGCGTCAGTCTCTCAGTATGGGATTATCAGGATGCTATATTATGGGAGGTTACTAGCATTCATCCTCAAGTTTTAAGTTTTAGTTTCGCCATGGTGACTTAAATTTGAAATCCTCTCCCGTGTATTCTTACATTGTAGATCTTCTTGGAAACAGAATTGTTCTACAAAGGTATCCGCCCTGCCATTAATGTTGGTTTGTCTGTGTCCCGAGTTGGATCTGCTGCCCAAACCAGGGCTATGAAGCAGGTAATTTCACATGTTTAATAGGATGTGTGTCTTAATCATTTTCCTGCTGCTGGGACAGAACACCTAACAGTCCCAACTTAGGAGAGGTTTTATTTTTGGTTCATGGTTGGCTGCTGCAAGGCAGGAACAGGATGGCAGAGTAAAAGTTGCTCAGCCATGACAGCCAGGAGGCAGAGAAAGGAGCTGAGCCTGGGAGGGAGGTAATACACTTCCTTCCAGATCGCACCCCCAGTGACCTGTCCCTAACCAGCCCTGCACTGGCCCTACCTCCCCGACAGCAGGTCTGCTGTAGTTCCATCACCCTCCAAACACGCAAGGCTCTGGGGGACGTGTTAGATCTAAACTAAACATGTGGGGGTCTTGCTAGATCAAATTCTTAATATCACCTATATAGAGCTCTGTGTCACTGAGATATGGTGCCAATTAACTTGTGTATTTCAGGTGGCAGGTACCATGAAGCTGGAGTTGGCGCAGTATCGCGAGGTTGCTGCTTTTGCCCAGTTTGGTTCTGATCTCGATGCTGCTACTCAGCAACTTCTGAGTCGTGGTGTGCGTTTGACTGAGTTGTTAAAGCAGGGACAGTATTGTAAGTTCTTTTTCTTCATCTGGTCAGATTTCTATTGCGTGTTCATTCTTGCCAGGCTTACAGAGCTACATCATGTATCATAGGCTCTTAGCTTTTATCAAAGTCTCTTTACCTTTATTTTATCTGAGTCCAGACCTTATTACCATTTGAATGTAAATGCTATGATGTTAATAATTAGAAAAACCTAAGTATTTTAATTTTTTTTAGGAATAAGACGTATTAGATTCCCGTACTCCATTGGCTGTATGACTCTAGAATTGGCAGATTTGTAAGAATGTTGATGTGTTTTTATCTTGCCAGTGGTTTGAATCAAAACACTATAAACACTGGCAGATTATAAGCAGTGCTTATGGGTTATTCCCAAGGTGATGCGTCTGTTAGGAAGCTCTACTAAGTGGAATTACAAATTCACTGAAAGTGGAGAGAGTAGGTTATATATAGGGATGTGTCAGTAATTGGAAGCAAGATTTTCTCTGACTTTGGAACCAAGACCTTTGTTTGAGCACCTCATTTGACATCCTTTTGTTCCTTTTTAGCTCCCATGGCTATTGAGGAACAAGTGGCTGTTATCTATGCGGGTGTGAGGGGCTATCTTGATAAGCTGGAGCCTAGCAAGATCACGAAGTTTGAGCAGGCTTTCTTGTCTCATGTTGTCAGCCAACACCAGGCCCTGTTGGGCAATATCAGGTATGAATGTAGTTGATGTCCTCTCTTTATAAACAGCTAAATTCTAAGATACAAAGTTTTAATCTTTTTAAATTCTGTAAGGCTTGTTACTTACTTTTTTTCTAGGTTAGAATTGATGTTCTGCTCTTTTTCCAAATAGGGCTGATGGGAAGATCTCAGAACAGTCAGATGCAAAACTAAAAGAGATTGTCACAAACTTCCTGGCTGGATTTGAAGCATAAACTCATGGATTCACATGAAATACTGGTTTGGTCTTGTCATTTGTTTCTTCTCGTGAAAATCGGTTCCATTTGTGAAAGGTATCCTCTCATATTCCTGATGTATAGAGATCATGTTAAAATAAAGTTCCACATCGTGGGAGTTTCTGTGGTTTGTGTTACTCTTTAAGGCGACTAATATTATGTTGAGGAATTGGTAAGTGTGCTTCTTACCTATTTTACGTGAATATTGGTACATTCAGCAGGGCTGGATAATTCAAGGTTCAACTGTTTGCAAGATTCTAAAGTAATTAAAGAGATTCATAAATGAGATAACTGAATATATGTGCCAAGTCAGTAATACTGAGGAGTTTGACTTCTGTGCCCAGAGGAGTTACATGTATAGAGAGGTATAGGTAGGAATAGGAGAGGACAACAAATTGTCAAGGAAATAATGCTGAGAGTGAAAAATGGGCATTAGAAACTGAAGAGAAACATGTGTGTAATCCTGGCAATCTTGGAGGCTGAAACAGGATGATTGCAAAGTTTGAGCCCAGTTTGGGCAATTTAGTGAGACCCTGTCTCAAAAAATAAGGGAAGGGAGATACAGCTCAGGGCAAAGGCTTTTGTCAAAACAAATCTCTGAATAGAGAACAAACAGAACAACTCATGAGCCATAGTTTTAAATTATAATCAATTGGTATTTTCAGTGTTTTTGATGTTATTTAGGAAACTTCCCCTGAAGTGCTGGGGATTTGACCTGGGGCCTTGCAGATGCTAGGTGAGTGCTCACCACTGAGGTGCATCCCCAAACTTCCCAGCGGTGCTTTGCTGTACACAAACTTCATTTTTATCAATGTACCTCTTTCCCCCTAGTAAGTCTAGCGATTTGACTTGCAAAATCACTTCCAGTTTCGATTTTCCTTTTCTGGGCTAAGGAAGTCTCATGTTATCAGTTGTGGGAACTTCGTAACTTACAGGTTTTGTCCATTTCAGTCTTACGACCATTTCCCTTAACCTGTCCCATTAGGACTTCTGGGTTTTCTGTTAGGCCACTTGAGCCTCATTTTCCTGGCTTCCTAATTTTTGCTCCCAACTGTTTATCCTCTGTTGAGGGCCTATTTCATGTGTCACTTCTAGGAGCATGTAGTGACTTAGCTACGTATGGCATTTCATATCTTGTAATAGTGGTGAATTCTAGTGGGGAAAAAAATATCTTAAATGCCTGATGTATTTATTGACTGAATTCCCCTTCTGGCATGTAAATGCTCCGAAATGTTTTTTGTGATAGTGGGGATCAACCTAGGGTCTCATGCCTGTAAGGCAAGTGCTTCACGCAGCTACATCCCCAGGTCTTGCTGTGCTAATTATAAATAATCCTTGCTATGTACTATTTCTTTGGTCTGCCCTTTAAACTCACTTGTGGTCCCTGCTCCTATTGGTACTGAGTAATGTTTTAGCCCAGGGCCTTGAACTTCTAGAAGCATGTGGTCCGCTGCTTTACTACATCCCAGCCCTAACTTGCCCATGATGCTACCAAACAAATAAGATGAAGGGAAATACTGCTTATCTGACCTTCTCTGTGAGCTGATGAAAGCTGAAGTGTTATACCTACCCCTCGGTGTAACAGGTTTATTTTAATGAAAGTGGGACAAACAGTGTAAGAGCAGATTTCCTCAGAAAATAATCTTTGACTCAGGAAATCTGAATTTTATTTTCTACTGGCCATGAGCTGTATGAATTTGAGAAGTCATATGAAGTATTAAAGCTCTTCTTAAAAAAATGAGCGTTGTAATAGGGAATACACTAAGTTTCCCTAATGGGGTATGTCTTTTTTTTACTCTAGTTTATACTGAGCTAGAGCCCAACCCATTCTGTATAGCAGTTGAACCAGGAAAAACAAATTGTGCTTTTCAGGTACTCATTTTTTCTGGGTCACTTGGAGACCGATGAGATAGGGGACCTCACAGGCCTCTGGCTGTTTTGACCAGGCGGGTTTAAATGTTCTGCCTAGTGTTGTTCTATGGCAACCCAATGGTGGTTTTATTTCTGCTTTGCTTTGTTTCCTCTTTGATACATCTTATTGGGCAACAGTGAACATTTAAGAAACATAACTTGAAATTTGAGGTACATATTACGGCTTTACAACTTTTGGGGTGGGGGTGGTCCAGGAGATTGAACCCAGGGCCTTTGAACTGAGCTACATCCTCATTCTCAGTCCTTTATTTTTAGACAGTTGCTAAGCACCTGAGTTGCCCAAGGCTGGGCTTGAACTTGCAGTTCTCCTGCCTCAGCCTCCCAAAGTGCTGGGATTACAAATGTGCACTACTATAAAGTCAGCTGTGCTGAAAGTCTCCATCTCACAGTGCTCTTTAATTATGATCATAAGAATATTAAGCATGTCTTAACACATTCCCACCAGCTTCAACCACCATAGGTAAGTGCATGACGGTCCCATTAGGCAGCTTGTACCACTAGTTGTACAAATGGATATAATCACTTACATGTCTTTTTACTAATGAAGTTAATAAAAGTTGCCCTATTGGACAGTTACATACCACTGGTGGTTTAAGCTGCCTAGCAGCAAGACCTATATGAAGATATTACATAGCACTTTAGCTATTTTTAATTTTTTTTTAATGTTAGGTAATATGCCGATGTAACAAGCTTTGAGGAAGGCACATCTCATGCAGATGGCATGAACACCCAATCATACACTCATGAACCAAAGGATCCTTAAGCTATTAAGTGTCAGCTATTTTCTTTAACGACAAAATAGAGTTTGGCTTGGTCACCAGTGACCATCTTGCCGAGAGGTCCTAGGTGGAGGGGTGTGGCAGCAGGACTCAGGCCAGATCTCCTGAGGGGGATCTCTAGAATGCTAACACCCTGGTTCAAAGACTCGGGGCAAGGGTGGTATTGGAGCTGGTAGTGCCCCAACCCCAAGTCTGAGAGGCAGAGCTCCCTTGGGAGGCCCAGGGACTAGGCAAGCCTCTGCAGCTGCTGCACAGGGCTACATCAGGGTTCACACACGGCCTTCCTGTAGCACCAGGGCTAGTCCATTCCCCTGTGGGCCGAGGGTGAGCAGTAGTTCCAAGGACCTCAGCTCTTTTGCAAAGTCTGGCCACAGGTGTCAGAGCAGGGTTCTGGTGTGGAGCTGAGGTCTTCCAGTGGGGTGGGAGTGGCTGATGCTATGGGGCCCTCCTGGGACTTGCTGAGAACCATCTGCTCAAGGGTGTGCTGTTCTAGAAGCCATCTGAGCTGCCTTCCACGGTGCCTACCTCTGCCTCCAGGGCCCAGCACTCTGCAGGGGATAGGGCCTGCTTAGGTGCTGGCAGCTCTGAGCTCAGCACATTGGAACATCTCCTGATGGTGCCACTTGTTTTTGGCTGTCCACATGGGCACCATCGCTATGATCGGGTGATGCTAGGCTGGGGCCTCCTGCAGCATCTGCTCTCCTGCTGCAGCTCACAGGCTTCTCCATCTTCTGCAGGTTATCAGCACCCACCAGAGACGTGTTTTGAGGGTTCTTGGCCTGGGGCACTCACATCTCTGGCTCACACACAAAATACTACTAAAGAACTGTTCATGAGGTCACTGGCTCTGGGGAACGACTGGGTAGTACTGTTCTTGACCACCAGCAGGAGGCTGTTGTCACTGGGAGAGCAGAGGGCCTTGGCCATCTTCCCCTTGTTGCCACAGCTGGTGCCCTTGGTGTGCTGCCAGTGCTGGGAATAGCGGCTAGGGCATTGTAGTCCAGTTTCAGGGGCTCTGGAGTTCAAACTTGGAGCCTTTGCAGCCCCCAGGCTCTTCCTTGCCTGGACCCCTGGGGCTCAGCTCCAGTTTGATGAGTGCTTTTCAGGCTGTCCTGGTGGCCCATGCCTGCTGCAGAGGGGTTGGCTATGACACCTTGGGGACACCTCCAGAGCTCTGGTGCTGATGTCAAAGTCATCACAGACAAGCATGGTGAGGGTGTCGCCCATGCTACGCAGCAGCTGCACTGCTTCAGTGTGTATCAGGCCCAGCAGGCTCTGCTGGTTCACTTTCAAGAGCCATAGCTCCACGCACAACTGGCCTTCATGCCCAGTCTCCCCCGTGGAGCTCATCTTGGAGCTGCAGATGCCTTCATCCGCAGGGTCACAAGGGTTTTCTGCGTGGTCCTTGGCATCCTTCCCAGTGGTGATGCCCAGCTTCTCCCCTGGTACCTTCTGGATGCACAGCTCCCACATTCCTGGGGATGGTGAATCCCTTCCCAGAAGCAAGGCAGTGCCAGAGCAAAGTGCTAACCACCTCAGTGTGTGGCCTTCAAAACATCTGCCCATTTACTGCCAGGATGCAGTCCTCAACTTGCAGGGTCTCACTGTGTAGTTCAGGCTGACCTTGAACTGATTTTTTTGTTTGTTTGTTTTGTTTTTGCTTCTTTTAGTACCAGGAATCAAACTTAGGACCTCTCACTTGCCAGGCAGGTGCTGCTCCCTCCATTGAGCTGTATTCCTGGCCAGGCTGGTCTCCAACTTGTGGCGATCCACCTGCCTCAGCCAAGTGCTGGGTTTACAGGCATGTGCCACCATGTGCAGCCAAATCCTATTTTTTAGGATTCTGTCCCAGAATTTCATGCAGGATACCATACTGCATAGTCATCAAGCTCCTCTGGACTGTTAACAGTTCCTTTCTCAGGCTTTCCTACCTGTGATGACTTTGACAGTGTGAAGCACTGGCCTGGTATTCTATAGAGCACCATTCAACTTCAGTCACCCCTACTAGTTTTCTCTTGGGTTTTTCAGTGGGAGACCACAGAGCTTATGCTCCATTCTCAACAGATGATATTAACAATGCATAGCACTGAATTACCATATTTTTATCATATATTGACATCATTCTTGCATGTTACCATTATGTTAGCATGAATTATCACTATTGATGTTAACCTTGGTCTCCTGCCAGAAGTAGTGTTAGCCTTCTGCAAAATAAATATACTTTGCCCCCATCCCTTCCATATTGGATTTTTGGGGAGAAAGTCCCCTATTCAAAGCCCACTCTAAGGGAAATTGGCTGTTCTTCCTTTTTGTAGGGATTGGGATGGGTTTGAGACAGAGTCTTCCTATACAGTCCAGGCTGGCCTTGCACTCCTGATCCTCTTGCTTCAGCCTCCCAAGTACAAAGACTACTGATATGTGCCACCATGCCTGGCTAAATGTTTCACCTCTTTGAGGTTGTAGCATCTTCATAAATTATTTGGAAGTTTTCTTCATGAGAGATTTGTCTGTTTCCCCTGTTTATGTATTCAATCACATTTCTTTATGATTTTTTAGCCAGGATCTTGCTATATAGTCAGGATGGCCTTAAATATGCTAAGTAGCCAGGATCTTGCTATGCGCCTAGGCTGGCCTCAAATTTGTGGCGATCCTCCTGCCCCAGCCTCCTGAGTGCTAGGATTACAGACATGTGGCACATGTCAGGCATCAATCACTTATTTATATCACAGATTTATGATTACTTTTACTTTGGATTAAAATTTATTGTTGTAATTCTTTTGCTATTTAAATTGTCCCATATTTGGCCATTGGGAACTCATTCTCGGTTCGGGTATTCCTTTGCTATGCTTTAATTATGTGGGTATGGGTATGCATGTTTGATTTGTAGCTACAAACAAAACTACAAGATGTTCTAGGCTCGTCTTGTATATTTCCTGGCCCAGCTGTAGAAACAAGGTCTAGGACTATTTAGTTATGTATTTGAATATTCATTTATTTATTTAATTTGTAGTAGAAGAGATTGAACCAGGGCATTTGAACAGAGCTACATTCCCAGCCCCTTTTTCTTCTTTTATTATTATCTCTACTTTGTCTTTTTTTATTTTAAAGAGAAAAAAATAAAATTTCAAAACAAGATAATAGAAGGGTAACAATGGTTAATACATTGTGTACTGTTATCTTTAACTTAGTTACTCAGAGTGCAGGATATCAGCATTTAATTGTCCAAGCAATATTAGCATAGACCTTTCTCTTCAATGAACTAAGAGAAATTAGTAGTATATCTTAACTGTCATATATATATATCATATATATCTTAACTATCACATATATGGTGTTATTGAGACAAGGTCTCACTATACAGCTCAGGCTGGCCTCGAATTCACAGTGATCTTACCTCAGCTTTCCGCGTGCTGGGATAACAGGTATGTACCACCATGCCTGGCTAGATTATTTTTTATTTTGAGGTAGGATCTTGCTAAATTGTTAAAACTGTTCAGGTTGTACTCAAATTTTTGAGCCTCTTGCCTCAGTCTCCCAGAGTACTGAGATTATAGACACTTACCACCATACCTGGCTCCTATGGCTATTTTTTAAAAAATACGTTGTCTGGATTTGTGTGTGTGTGTGTGTGTGTGTGTGTGTGTGTGCGCGCGCACCCACCCACCCACCCACACACACACACACACACACATACACACACACACACACACATGGTATATGTCCTTTGTAGAATAAATGTAACACAAATTTCCTCTTCTAGTCTGCGACTTGCATTTCACTCTCTTACTGGCTTTTGATGGGGAGGAAAAAAAAGCCCCCACACTGTAGGCTCTCTTCTGTGACAGCAAATAGGTTTTTTCCATTTCTTTGCTACTCTGACCAGAAGTAATTTTTTTTTTTTTTTTTTTTAGAAACAAATTCTTTGAGTCCTTTATCTTACTCGTGTGAAAATTCAAACTGATGGCCTCTTCTCTCTTACCACCACCCCAGGCCCTCCAGCTAGGGCGCCTGTCCTCTGAGTGCCTGTCTGTCCATTCCTGCATTGTCTTCAGCCTCTGCTCCATTCTTCCTTAGTGACAAAACCCAGCCTCTCCGATTTCGTCACTCCTGAGGACGGGGCTTTCTCCTGCCCCCAGTGTTATCTGCTAGTCTCCTTAGAAATGGCTCGCCAATCAAAAGTATTCTAGGTCGGGCTGGGGATATAGCTCAGTGGAATAAGCGCCTGCCTAGCAAGCGCAGGGTCCTGAGTTCGATCCCCAGTACCGAAAAAAAAAAAAGTATTCTAGGTCTTTCTTGCCTTAAACAAAGAGTTGGATAAAACAAGCCAAAAATGATGCCAAAAGTTTATTTGAAAGGTGAGAGGTGAATCGGTATGAGAGAAACCAGCATTGCAGAGCAAACTTGGGCAGAAGAAGAGAAAAAGAAGATAAAAGGAAAAGTACTCCCAGCATCTGGAAAACGTGATGGGGCTAGTGAGGAAGTGAGCCTCCCGTGGTGTCTGGTCTTCTTTCTGCCGTCCACATCTTGTGGGAGCTTCATCTTGTGAGTTCTGCATTCGGGGTCCTGACATTGCCCTGGGGTCTTGTAACGGACAGGTCCTGCTCATTTTCTAGTCAGCTTTGCCATACGCCCTGTGTGTATCACTGGTGCTTGGCACCATGGCCTTTCTTGGCCGCATCCTGGTCCGTGGCTTTTCCTGGCCTCTCACCGCCTCCTGCCAGGTTTGCTCTGGCTCCTGAAGGAAGGGGTTAGATGAAGGGAACTGAAATAAAAATGGGTACAGCTGTTGGTGATAGGAGACAGCTTAAGAAATCCTTGGCTGGCTTTATTGGGGTCTAACCCAGTGGTGGCAAATCTATGGCATGTGTACTGTAGATTTGCCACCACTGGGTTAGACTCTGATAAAGCCAGCCAAGGATTTCTTAAGCTAGATGTTATGTATGAATTGTTTTCTCTAAATCAAAACCTCAATATTCAGGTTTAATTGCAGTGTTGCACTTTGCGGTAAATAAGTGGGTTCTGGGTTGCAGTTTGGGCACTCAGTGCCTAAAAGGTTCGCCATCATGGTCTAACCCATTACATGAGAAAATCCCATCTTTATTTTGAGGAACTTTGCGGTTTTCTTGGGGAAGTAAGGTGTCCAAGAAGAACAGAAACTAGACGAGAAACACAAAAAATGTGAGTTCTATCTCATTAAGGTCTGGTTTATGTCATAAGGATGGCAAGTCCTAGAAATTCAAGAAGTGAGAAGACCTTGAGGGCTGGAGCCCTGCAGAGGGCTGGGGTAGGGGAAGCTGAACCGGAGGAAGGCAGCCCAGTTGGCTTTAGGTTTGGTGAGCACGGGGTAGCGAGGACTTGGAATTGAACCACAAGCTCAGGGGCTGCAACCACATGATCGGGAAGGCGATAGGAAAGGTAGGGCAGGGCCGGCCTCCCGAAGCTCAGAGGCCAGGCACAGGCATTGCGAAGTAACAGTTCAGATGGGCAACAAGAACATGGCACCCTTGTGTGGAGAAGAGAGACATGAAACAAAGCAGTGACTTAAGGATTGAAGATTAAGAAAAATAACCCAATAAACTGTGTGTAGTTGGATTAAGGAAGGGGGAGAGATGGGGAAAGATACATCTATTAGAAGTTACATTTTGTTTTGGATGGTAGTGCTAGGGACTGAACTCAGGATTTCAGAAATGCTAAGCACACACTCTACCAATGAGCTATACCCTGAGCCCCAGATATTTTTGAAGTATGAAAATTAAGGAAATGTGGTAAGCATGTTGATTTTCTTTCTTTTTCTTTTGGGGAGGCGGGGACAAATTCTCAATATTAGTTCAGGATGGCCTTGAACTCATTCCGTAGCCCAGGCTGGCCTCAAACTCTTGAGATCCTCCTACCTTGGCCTCCCAAGTGCTGGAATTATAGGCATGCATCACTACACTCCATTTTTATTTGTATTTTGAGACATGGTCTTGCTAAATCCCTAAATTACCTGGGCTGGGTTTAAATTTGAGTTCCTCTTTCCTTAGCCTCACAGAGTGCTGAGATTACAGGCACACACCACCACGTCAGGGGCTATTTGCTATTTTTGCCCCCCAACATCCCTCTATACCATTTCAGTGAAGAGATGCTTCGTTTCCTCTGGGGCGGAGGGTCCTCCCTTTTATATTCTGTCTGTGTGTCACTGGTGGGAGCTACATCTACTCTAGGAATGACGCATGTGTCCTTGGCCAAAACTGAAAGGCACATTATGTGTCTGGCCCTGGAGAGGTGAGAACATGACTTTTGGGATGATGCTGGCTGAAGTCTAAAGTCTAAATGCTAAATGCTGGCTAAGGTCTTCTAAATGCTAAGGAGTGGAGGGTCTCTATCTTCTCTTAGACAACTGGTACAGAGATGCCAGGAGCTGGCACATGGAGCTTGAGAATGAAACCAGCACAGGGAAGGCAGGACCCAAGGACAGAGCGACACACAGGTCTTGGTCCTATGGTTTGAACCCTGATCCAGCAGTGCATGAAACCACTAGTCCCTTTGCACTTAAATGAACTAATCATTTTTTTGCTGAAGTGGACTTAAGTTGGTCTTTATATCTTGCAACAGAAAGCAACCTCATGGCAGAGGTCATGGGATTCTTAAGTGGCATGGCTTGGTTCAGAGTTCTGGGGTCTTCGGCCAGCAGTATGGTTGCCTGCCGCAAATTGCTAGAGGTGCTAACACTGCACGTGAATGACCACTCGATGTCAGGGAGGAAGCACATACCTAATGGATCTGAGTTATGTGGGGGACTCCATCCAGACCCAGAGGTTGACGGGTAGGTTGGGGTACAGAGTGAAGTCTGGAAGAGGTAGGAACTCCCAAATTTCCCTAGTGACACATCTTAAAATAGGGCTCTGAGATTAGGTTACTAAAATAATGTGGAGGGCTGGAGATGTAGCTCAGGGGGAGAGTACTTACCTGAAATGTACACGGCCCTGCGTTCAAACCCCAGCGCTGAGGGAGGAAGTGGCTTTTGTGTGCATTCCTCCCTGTCCTTCTCTGACCCTCTCTCAGATCTCTTGCCCTGGGGAAAGCAGGTTGTCACTGTTGGCATCAGCTTTATACCAAGACCTTCACAACCATAAAGTGAGCCTCAGGCAAGCAGCCAGCTAGAAACTACCTGCTGACCACAGGAATAAGTGTGACACTGGATCCTCCAGCTCCACTAGAGCTTGGATATGACTGCACGCTGCCAATAGTGTGCCTGCGACCTCATGGGTTGTGCCTAGATGTTCCCAAACTACATGTCTTAAATCTCTGACCCTCAAAAATTGCAAGATAATTTCCATTGTTTTAAACTGCTGCATTTTGAGGTAGTCTGATTTGCAGAAATAGACAACTAGTACAGCTGGGTGGGATGATTTCCTACTTTTTGAAGACAGCTAATATATGGGGAATGACATTTTTTAGCGGGGGACAGGGTTTCAAGCACTGAACTTGGTAAGTTGCCCAGGCTGGCCTCAAACTCTTGATCCTCCTGTGTCAGCCTCCCATGTAATGGGATTACAGAACTGATCCATTATGACTAGTTTGGGAAAGAACTTTTCTCTTTTTTTTCTCTTTTTGAGACAGGGTTTCACTGTGCAGTTCAGGCTGGCCTTAAGCTCACTTTGTAGCCCAGGCTGGTCTTGAACTTATAATGATCCTCCTGCCTCAGCCTCCCAAGTGCTGGGATTACAGACGTGCACCACCACACCTGGCTGGAAAGAACTTTTCAACAAAAGAGTAAGGGGAAATAGTCACAGAGGATATCAATAGATAAGACTGCATAAACATGCAAACTGAGCCCCCCAAATCTAATTAAATGAAAGCTCATATAAATCTAATTAAATGAAAGCTCATATAACTGAGTATTTATAATGTGCTAGCACACTAAGTCACGAAATACAGGGCAAGTCATGTTGACAACAAAGATAGCAAATTGATTAGGACAGTAGCAAGGGTTTTATAGATACCAGACTTTTTTTTTTTGGTATCAGAAATCGAATTCACAACTTTGTGCTTCCCAGGCAGGCGCTGCACCACTGAGCTATATCCCTGGCCCTGGGTTTTATAGATAAAAGGAAAAGGATGTGGATAATTCCCCAAAGAGGGCATAGCCTGAAAAAAACATGAAAAACTCTTAAATAATTATTCACCACAAAAATTAAAATGGTAATCATAATTTGAATGATCACATTAACAGGGACTACGAATGATGTGAGTCAGTGTTTCTGAGAATGCTTTTCCCAGAAGACAGTTTTGACAGTATACCTTAAGAATCTTAAAAATATTTCTACTCTTTGATCTGGAATTCCACCATGAGAAATTTCAACAAATATTTGTATGAAAGATGCTGTCACAGCAATATTTCTAAAATTAGAGAAGTGCTGAGTAAGTATTGATATGGCACTTAATTAGAAATTATGCAAAAATTAAAGGTGATATTAAAGGGTCTTCTTTAGATTTATTTTTGCTTTTAATAAACACACAGGGTATACATTCAAAGAGCTAAGAAGGCATAGAGTGAAAAGTCAGTTTCCCGCCCTCCCATGTCGCTCAGCCCCCAGGGAGAACCATTGAAAATGTGTCTATTCTTTTGCCTCCCACTTAAGTGGCAGTTTGTTCTGTGTCTTTTTTTTTTTTTTTTTTTTGCTTAGTGACATCTGGTGAGTGTTCCATACTAATATGCAAAGAGTGTCCTCAATTTTCAAATCAGTGTATAGATACATCACAATGTATTGGGCTTGTTCCCTGTAAATGGACATTTGCTTCAAACCTTTTACCAGAGTGGCCACGCCACTATGAGAAACTATATAGATCTTTCACTGTGTACCTGAGAGACTATATCTGAAGAGTAGTGTCTTAGTTAGCTTTCTCATTGCTGAGACAAAATACCTGACACCCAAAGTTAAAGGAGGAAAGGCTTAGTTTGGCTCACAGTTTGTAGAGGTTTCAGTCCACAGTTGGCTGGCTCCAAGGCAGGGTGGCCTGGCACAGGGCATGGCAGAGGAGAAACAGTCATGGCAATGCAGGGCAGGCAAAAGTGAGCAAGCAACAAGCTACAAGCAGTGAGTGATGAGCGACCACAGCAGACCTCTTTCTGCCCATTATGTTCTATCCAGGCTACACGCCCTTTGGGTGGATAGGACTCCCAGTGAGGAAGGACCTTTCAGTTACCCACGCCCAGAACCATGCAAAACCAATCAGTAGACTAATTTAACAATCACACATCCTTGATCCCAGCATCACACAATTAATTGCAGTGTCACACACTCTAGATCCAGCCACCTCTGAAAAACACCACCTATGACTGCATGAGGCTTTAGGGGAACATCTTGACACAAGTCATAACAAGTATGTTATTTGACATGGAATATATATATATATATATATATATATATATATATGTATTTTACATTTGGCTGACATCGTTGAGCTTCTCTTCACAGAGATTTTCAATTTTACATGCAAGACAGTCTATTTGCTAATGCCAGTACTATGCTATTAAGCTATCTGTTAGAGAGCCAGGCATGGTGGTACACTCCTGTAATTCCAGCATGCACGAGGGAGAAGCAAAAAGTTTGCTATGAGTTCAGGGCCAGCTTGTACTACATAGAAAAAACAAACAAGCAAAACTCATAACTTACTATATATTTTTATTTATTTATTTGATTTTTTTTTTTTTTTGGCGGTACTGGGGATTGAACTCAGGACCCTGCGCCTGCTAGGCAGGCGCTTATTCCACTGAGCTATATCCCCAGCCCTTATTTATTTATTTGAGACAGTCTCACTTTGTAGTTCAGCTGGTCTTAAACTTGCTTATGTAGCCCAGGCTGGCTTCAAATTCGCAGTGATCCTCCTGCTTCAATCTCCTGAGTTCTAGTATTATAGGCATGCTACGCCACCAGGCCTGGGGATAATACCTTTTCTTTCGTACCAGGACTTGAACTTAGGACCTTGCACTTGGTCAGCCAGATGCTTGTGCTGCTGAGCTGTATCCCCAGTCCAATAATACCTTTTTGTTAGGAAAAATATTTAATAACTTTTGAAAATAGCTTTAAGATATTGTTGTGTTAAAAAGCAAAACATCAAAATTTATATAGAGTAAGAACTTAGTCATGCACTATGCCAAAATATTTACAATGGTTATCTTACAAGTAGTGGCCAGTTAATTTCATTATTGCATATTTTCTGTGGTGGTATTATTTAACCTTGTGATAAAATACCCTAAATTGCTTATAGATCCTTAGATACAGCATACATTTGTCTTGTCTTATTAAGCCAGTATCTGCCCCAGAGATGAGCTTAGAGGAATATTTTCAGGCAGCAGGCACAGCCACTTACAATTTAAAATTTTACCACTTGGTGGTGTGAGAGAGTTAAAATTCAGGAATCTTTGGCCTCAGGAAATTCAGGCACAGTGTATGGTGAGAACTTGTTGAGAAAGCCTTTAAAAATAATACACATGAATGCAAAATTAGGACATAGACAATAAGATTCATACCTAAAATATTTGTCCCAAATTCTTAAAACTTCCAGTAAAAATCTTGGTAATGTCTTTGGGACTTCAGCTTCTTTTGTTGACCCAGGGTTTTTTTTTTGTTTGTTTGTTTCTACAGTAGCAGAGATCGAATCCAGGGGTCTTTCTACTGAGCTACATCTCCAGCCTTTTTTTGTGTGTGTGTCTTTTTGGGTCTCGCTATGCAGTTCAGGCTGGCCTTGAGCTCACTTTGTAGCCCAGGCTGGTTTCGAACTTGCAATGATTCTCCTACCTCAGCTTCCCAAGTGCTGGGTTCTTTTTATTTCCCATGCTAGGCTGCAACTTGCAATCCTCTTGCTTCAGCCTCTCAGAGTGCTGGGATTTTAGATGTGCGCCACCACACCTACCTTTTAAAACGTTTTTCTTTTGATGCAGGAACTCAAGCTCAGGGCCTTGTATATGCTCTTCCACTGAACTACATCTCCCAGCTGCAAGCACTTGTTTATTTATCATCTGCAGTTTAGCCCGTCCTTCTGAAGTCCACTCTAGCCTCTGTTGTCCCCTGCTGGTGGTGTTTCCAGAATTCTCTACCTTCCCCTCTGGCCTCCCTGCTTTCAAACAGGTGCACCAAGCGAACAGCTGTGTCTCTAGAGAGACAGGGTTGGCGGCCACCTCCCCATTTTTGTAGTTGTTGGTAGCTGTCTGAAAGGAGTTTCACAACAGCAGGGCTTGGGGTAATGTTACAGGGCAGCACCTTTTTGAGGTCCTTCTGGTCACCCCAGCAATTGCCAGTTCTCTGTGCCTGGCTCTAGCTGGAAACCTATTCAACTGGAAGTGCGTGCCTTCCAAGCCTCGGTGTTTGGTCTGGGTGTGAGGCAGTCTTGGAACCCTTGACTTCATCCTCCACTCCTTGAGCACCTGCTCACTGCCCCAGGAATGACTGCTGTCTGGCCTCTGACCCTGCCAAAAAGGGCACACCTCTAACCTTGGCCTCCTTGTCCTTAAAATCAACTGTGTCATTCAGCCTCTCTGGGCATGAAGCATGGGGCAGTACTTTGATCTCAAACTCCTTTACTGCAAGGTGGAGATGGATCTGACTTGCTCTGGGGTTACAGTTATGAGGGTGGAAAAGGTGAGGGAGAGGAAGGAAGCTTGGGCTCCTGTTGCTGGGGTGGGACTGCTGTGGGTCTTGGGTCCTGAGGACCAGAAGCGGATCTCAGAGAGAAGCGGAGCCCACCAAAGGTCCTAGAGTCCGGGGGACACATCAGCGATGACTTTGCCATGACATTTTAGACTAAAACATGCGGCATGGCCTGATCTGCCCACGGGTGCCTCTGGGTGTCTAAACCTCAAGTGTTCCCTGGCCTTGTCAGGGTCCTCACGACCACCCTCCGATTAGCTTTGCGCCAGGGCTCTTTCCACGACCCCATGGACCTGGATTTTTGCGCAGGAATTCATTCGGTCGAGGTGGCCATGTGGAAAGGAGCCCGAGCAGAGCTAGGGAAGGAGACAGGACCGGTTTTTCCAATCCTCAAAGGCTCCCGGGAGGAGGGGAATTTCGGGTTGAAGTACTGGAGATTACCGGTCGCCGACGCGCTTTGGGGCCCGGGGCCCCCCATCCCTGATCCGCGTTCCCTCCTCCCAGGGCAGGCGCGTGGGGAAGCGCAGAGCGCTGGCTCCGCGGGCGGAATCGGGCGTGGTTTAGGACCCGGGCGCCCGTCCGGCTCGAGGGTGAAGCTCCTAAGTCGACCGAGCCAGTTCTCTTCCAGCGCGTCCCGCTGCGCTACGACACCCGCGCCCGACCTGCACCGACCTGCGCCGGCATGACGGGCTCGCTGTTCAAGGGCAACTTCTGGGTGAGTCTGCGGGGCGGCCCCGCCTCGGCTGGGACCAGCGTGCCGAGGACGCCCCAGTCCGGCCCGGCCCGGCGACCGCGCGCCCGGGGCTCGGCGGGGCCCAGGCGGCCGCTCGGCTCCCGGCTTGGTGCCCTCTCTGGCCCGCGCGCCCACAAGTCCCGGGCGGGTCCCCAGCGCCCGCCTGGAGCCCCTGGGAGCGCGTCCTCGGAGGGCGGGCGCCGACCCTTCACCTCCCGGGCGAAAACTGAGACGCAAAGGGAGGAGCGACCGCCGGGGACAGCCGGCCAGTCGCGGGTGGCTCCGGAGCTGAGCCTGAGCAGACTTGGGGAGCCGGGCGCTGGGAGTGCGCTTCGCCAGGCTGACAGCGGAGCGCTTTTCTCGGAGGGCTCGAGTTGTGCTCGGTCTGGCAGCCCCATGTCTGCGCCTCCCCAGCCCGTGCGGGGCCGCACGGACCACAGTGGCGTGTGAGACCCTAGGAGCCCTCTAGGCTGGCCGATTTCTAGGCAGCAGGTGTCTCTGGTCCCTTCCTTTCGTCAGCTCTCTCTCCCCGTCCTATCACTCCCCATACCCCCCTCAAGGGTCCCTGCCCCTAACTGGGGGGAAGAACCCGCATCTTATGAGACAGGACAGGAAGTCCCACGCCCAAAGGGTGGCCCACAGCCGTCCCAACTCATTTCTTGGGATGCTGCTTGCTCCCTTTGTGGTTCACCACTGCCTCGTTGCTTGTCCTCCTCCGCAGTGGGGAAAGTTGGCTGCTGGACCTCAGGCAGTAAGTTTAGAAACCCTGCTTTGTGAAATCCTGTTTACCGGAGTTTTGAGGCCCTCCTGAGGCATTGCTTACCTGTTCAGTGAAGGGCTGTGTCCATAGCACAGACGGAGTCAACAGCTTCACGTCTGGCCCTCACAGGAGGCCTGGGAATTCTTCAGGTACCATATGGGACTCTGGGGTCCCATGATAGGCATCGTGGGAAAAAGCAAGGCAGATTGCCTTTCCTTAAAGTGTGATACTCCTTTTCAGATCGCAGGCCAAATGTAAATTCTGAAAAGCCTTTTTTTTAAACATTAAAAAATTATTCTTTATTTTACTTTTATTTTGTTTTTACATTTTAAAAACTTTATTGGTACATTTTAGATGTACATAATGATAACATTCATCATGGAATTTGTACCTGCACATGATACATCTTGCTGCTTCCTTTTTTCCCATTCACCTTCTCTCCCTTTAATCCCTCTTCTCCTCTTTATTTACAAAAGCTTTGTTCCATTTTTCCTTGAATTCTTTTTTCCTTGTCCCTTCCTTCATCATGACCCCTGACCCCGCCTTGTTCTCCCTCTTATGGGAACATTTCTCAATATCTATTATATATTTTGGCCCTTATTTACAGTTTTGGTTTCTGACACCAGAGAAACAATATGGTATTTAAACTTGTGTGTCTAATTTATTTCACTTAAGCGAATAGTCTCAATGTGCATTCATTCACCTAGAAATGTCTCAAGCTTGTCCTTGTTTATGGCAGAGCAGTACTCTGTTATGAAAAAACATCCCACATCTTCTTTACCCATTCATTGGTTGATTTGCATTTGGGCTGTTTCTGAGACTGAGCGATTACAAACTGTGCTGCTATAAACGTGGGTGTGCATCTATCATGGTAGTATGAGGCTTTTAATTCTTTTGGGAAGATACACAAGGCGGTGAATAACTGAGTTGTATGGAACCTCTAGTTTTAGTTTTTTGACGAATCTCCACACTGATAGCTACAGTGGTTGTACCAGTCTACACCTTCACCAACAGTGGAGAAGGGTTCCTTTTTCCCACAGCCCTGCCAGCATTTGTTATTGCTTGTTATATATGTGTGTGTGTGTGTGTGTGTGTGTGTGCGTCTGTGTGTATATGAGGTATGGTCTCACTATGTAGTCTAGGCTGGCCTTGAACTCGCTATGTAGCCCAGGCAGGTCTTGAACTTATGGTGATCCTCCTGCCTCAGCCTCCAGTGCTGGCTTACAATTGTGCACTGCCATGCTTGGCTGATTTCATGATAATAGCCATTCTTTCTGTAGTGAGATAGAATCTCAATGTTGTTCTAATTTGCATCACTTGAATGATTGAACATTTTGAAAAGCCTTTCTTACTACACCCAGGCAGACCTGCCACACAGCCTTTTTCTTTTCCTTCATAGTGCTTGCCAGTTATTGAATTTGGTGGGCTATAATACATGAGTGCTTGTGGTCAGGAAATGTGCTCACTCTCAGCACCACTTTCCTCGCACAGGCTGGCACCTAGTGGGTACTCACCAAATATTTGTTGGCTGAGTCATATGGGACTCGGTGAGAGCTGCAGCCTGTATCCTCACTGCCTAGCTGTTTCCTATGCATATCTGCAGGAGTGCTCGGGAGGGAGCGGAATGAGGTCTGGGTCGAGAGAGTTTGGGCGGAGCTCTTGGGGAGCAAACTCTCTGGGTTATGATCATAACTCTCTGGTTATGATCCTATGATCCTAGGAAATTACCTGAAATCCCAAGGAGTCTGCAAAAGCATCTTCTGTCTCTAATTTCCTGTGACCATTGATGTCAGATAATAAAAGTGTGCACAGGCTGTGTCATGTACTGCTCTAAACATCTCACACGTGTGACTCCTTTAAGCCTCACAAGTACCCCATTGGGTGGTTCACTTACTGTACAGCTGAGAAACCTGAGCAGCAGGGCGGGGAAGCAACATTTCCAAGACCCTAGAGTGGATGTGAGCTCTACGTGGGACCAGCTACTCAGCCAGTGGTTCTGGAGTGGCCTGGATGGGACTGTCCCAGCGTAGCAGTCTGCACGGGTCTTTTGGCATGGGCTGTCATTTGACTGTTTATGCGACTCTGTGCTTTCCCCTCTACCTCAGACCATGAGTTCCTGGAGAGGAGCCACGGGTGTCAGTATCAGCTGAATGCCCAGTTCCTGCCACCGTGCTTGGCATATGTGTGCCCAGGGATCAGGAAGATAGGACCTGGCAGGATGAGAAAGCTGGACTGAATAAGGAGGAGAGCTTTGGAAACACAAGTGGGCATCTGTCTACTAAATTTATTTTTGCCGTACTGGGGATTGAACTCCGGGCTCCTGAATGCTTAGCAAGTGTTCTACCACTGAACTATATCCCCAGTGCTTTTGAAATTTTATTTTGAGACAAAGTCGTCTTGAGTTGTCCAGGCTGACATTGAAGCTGGGAATCCTCTTTCTTCAGCCTCCTGAGCTGGTAGGATAACAGGTGTGCAACACCACACCCTGCTGGCTTACTAGATTTAAAACAATTAAAAAAATTTTTTTTTACACTTTTGGTTTGCTAGATTGAAATAAATATTTATTAAATACTTTCTGTTTAAGGTACTCTGATGGAGGTGACATTTTCAGGGTTTAAAACCACAATCTATTGCAAGCATGGTTAGAGGGGGGCCATCTTGTGGGGAAGAAAGCTTTTGGCCTGGAACAGCAGACCTCAAGAATATGGAAGAAGAGGGGCCTGGGAGTAGCATTCACCAGAGGCCAAGGAAACTGGACCAGAAATAGAGGAGTCTGTTTCAGGGTGGAGATTATTGGGAAGGAAAGAAAATGCAGAAAAAGGGAAAGAAACCAGAGATAAACGGGGTCAAGAGCACAGGCCCGGCCAGTCCGTTAAAAGGTAACAGCAGAGGGAAGGAAAGAAGCCTGGAGCAGGCCCGGAAGAAGGGGAACTGGAGAATGAGGTGTGAGCCTCTGAAATAAGGAAGTCAGCAGGAGGAGCTGGTTTGGAGAGACAGAAGGAGGCGGCAGCAGAAGTGATATTCGCAGTATTTAGGCAGGTGTAGCGCCTACAAGGACCAAGGCCAGCAGAGTGTGGAGCTTCTCTCTGTGCCAGCCCCTGCCCCAGCATGGTGCCAGGGCTGCTGCACATGGGGAAGTCTTGGCAGGGTGGGCATATCCAGGGGAGAGGGTAGGTGCCAAGCAGCGGGGACTGGAAGAATCACATGTTGATAACTAGTGCCAACACATCAGTGAATACTCCCTAGTGTCTGCCAGTTGACATTCTGGATTGGAGGGCCTGGTGGCGATGGCTCTGTGCTTTGGAAGGGATGTTTGGGTGAGGAAGCGCGTGGAGCGTGGAGAGCAGGATAGGAGGCTGCTACCAGCTAAGAGCAATCACAAGCCCAAGATAGGAATGTCCCAAGGAAGTTGAGAGCCTGTGAAAGGGTACAATAAATAATCTTCTTTAAATGCACCATGAAAATTTTTATTTAAAGGAAACTTCTGGTGTATCTGTTTACAAGGGAACGGTTAGTATTCTTTAAAACTGCGATCGGCGTCAACCGAGTTTGCCTGATACCATTGCATACTTTGGGGGTCCGTTCTCTTCCACCCTGGCTGTGGTGTACCTTCTTTGTGGCCAGTTGGTGGGTTATGTATTGTGGCTATGTGTTGTTTTGTTGTTGTTGTGTTTTGTTTTTTAGCCATGCTATGTAATTTATCTTGATTAACTTTGGTGGTTCTTCATCAGAAGAAGACAGTGACTATGGAAATGGTTTCTAGAGCTCTGGGGGAGTGGCTGAGCCATAGAGCTTTTCTGATGTGGGTGTGCGCAGGCACAGGTGTCTCTCAGGTGTGAGGCCTGCACAGGTGCCTGTAGAACCTGTTCCAGGAGAGACAGATGAAAGTAGTATCTTCCCACCCCAGGGAATTTCTGGGCACCTTGATTGAGTATAAGGTCCAGTCTGTCCCTGGATGCCCTTCCTGGTTCCCAGAGCTATTGGTCCAGACCAGCCTCCTTCTGGGCTTCCCAGCACCCTGCACCTGTGGTGGGCAGGACCACTCTGCCTCGGGACCCACCTGGGAAGCCTTGGTGCCTCCTGAACTAGCTCATTACCTTACTGTTGACCCAGGGCGGCTTCTCCACTCCAATCCTTTGATGAGGTTGGAATCTTATCATTCTGGGGCTTTACTAGAGCTAGCACTGGTGAGGCGCCTGGCTTGTTCAAGGGCTTTTCTCTATAGGGTGCTCTAGATCAACAAGGGAGTCTGCTTTCTTCTTTTCTCTCCTTTCCTTTTTTCTTCCTTGCCTCTCTCTCCCTCCTCCCTCTCTTCATGCCTTCATTCCTCTCTTTTCTTTTTTGGTGCTGGGAATTGAACTTAGGACCTTGCACTTGTCAGGCAGGTGCTGTGCTGCTGAGCTATATCCCCAGCCCTCCTTTCTTTTTTAACGTAGAGAAGAAAACAAGTTATCACTACAGCTACTCCATACTCCTATGTGCTCTTTACACAGTGTTTATAAACTGTCACTCACCTTTTAACACACTCTCTTGGATCTGAGCCCTAGAAACACCATGAGGGTTATTATGTATTGTTTTGGCTAGTGGTAAAAAACAAGATGAGATCACTGACACCTCTCTCCAAGTTTTTCTTCTCAGAGCAGGCAGAGAAAGCTACTGTTAAAATAATTATCCAAATTTTTTATCTTGTTTTACCTGAAAAATTGAATAAGCAGGGCATGGGACCCATCTTTTAAGAAAGAATTTAAAATTTCTTACTGAAATACTTAAGACAAATTCTGTGCAAGTGGAAAGACATTGAGGGCTTTGGGCTGGTAAGATTAACACGTTATTTTTTAAATGATAGTAACACACACAGCTTTAAAAATCCAAATAGGTATCCAAAAGGCTTCCTAAACATCTAACTGCAGTATGCAGAAACTCTTAGCTCTTTCTTCTGATAATTACCACCACCTTGTAAATATGATTGATTATACTTCTCTGTCTTTATAGAGTGGTTTTAAACATTATCTGTTGACTTACTGCTATAATAGAGGATTTAACTCTTGTATCACTGTCTCTACTTCCCTATATAATTATACCTCTAGTTTTAACTTTTTATTTAGAAAATAGTCCAAGGTTACAAAAATCTCAAGGGTATAAAGATTTCACACATACTCTTAATTTCTGAATGTTAAATTCTGCTTGCTGTCAATGTCTCTCTCTCTAGGAAGATACATGTTTTTACCTGAACCATTGGAAGTAAATATCACCATTTTGCAATCAATAATGTTATCGTGACACTTTGCAATCAATAATGTTAACATGACAAGATGTTATCATGACATATAAAGCTTGTGTAATTCAAAGCTAAATGCCATGATTATATTTCTATTCTTGCTTCCCTGGTCTAATTGTCTGTATTTTTTTCTTTTGTCTGTTTGCGTATCACCTCCTCATCCTCTCTCTCTTTTATAAATGCTTGCGCATAGGAGGGGTTTTAGAAAAAGCCTTTCCACCCACAGCTTCTGGTAGACCCTCTTTCTGGGGCCCTCAGTCCCCCTTTCCACCTGGACTGGTTATTTTCCAGGCCAGTTGTTGCCATTCTGAGCTTCTCTCTCCTCTTGAGTTGAAGCTGGTGTTTTCCAGATCTGATGTCACCTAGAGAGCTCTTCAAAGCATACATCAGGTTATGTTGTTTCCCTGCTTAAGTTCCTCCAGTGGCTTCCCCTGGAGTCCACAAGTCCCGCTATGGCCAGGCTGCACTGCCTTTCTGAGCATGTTGTCATCACGGGAACTGCAGCATCCCTAGGGCAATCACCATTAATGAATTACTGTTTACAACTACATGATTAGCTTGCCCTTGCCACCTGCTCCTATGGCATACTATGTGCCTCTCCAAATTCGGTGTACCCGTGATGTTCTATTTTTTTCTCAGATAGGTAATGTGCTGATGTCATAAGGAGGCTTGAGGGAGGCATGTGTCACACTGTGGCTTGAATACCCATACATCACACTTAGGAATCCAAGAGTCCATCCATGATATTCTAATTACTTTCTTAATGTCTGCTCCCTCTCAGGCTGTAAACGCTGGGAGGTGTAGCTGGCCCGCCCAACACTCAGCCTCATGCTGCCATGTAGCAGACACTCAACAAATCTCAGAATGCACACAAGAACAGAGGAAGGAACACACGTGGTAGTGAGCAGAGATCACTCATCCCAGTAAGTGCTCTGTCTTGGAGTGCACGGTGGACGGCTTAGGCTTGATCGGGGAGCCCTGCACCAAGAAGGGCACAGCATCTACGGTGCATGAAGACATTCACACTCCTGTGGGCTGAACCCTTGCTGCTGCTGCTGGCTGAGGAGAAGAACCGTTTACCTGTTTGCCATGTAACATCATGCAGATCAAGGTCAGCTCAGCAAGTATCTAGGAAGTCGTAAGCACCAGCCCCATGGCTGGTATTAAGTGGCCACAGAGAGACAGACGCATATTTTACCTTGAAGACATTATTTTTAGACTGGGAGGATGGCTTAGCAGTGGAGCACTTGCCTGGCATAGTGAGTGATCCCTAGCACTGTCAAACAACAACGTGAGCAACAAAGGAGATTATTGTCTACTGAAGGAGATGAGTTTCACATGAATCTTTAGAATGATAGCTTTTTTTTTTTTTTTTTTGCGGTACTGGGGATCGAACTCAGGACCCAGCGCTTGCTAGGCAAGCGCTTATTCCACTGAGCTATATCCCCAGCCCTAGAATGATAGCTTTTAACAAGGAAAATAAAATTAGGGAAATTAATGATAGCGTTAGTGCCAGGCGTGGTGGCGCACGCCTGTAATCCCAGCACTCGGGAGGCTGGGGCAGGAGGATCACTGTGAGTTCAAAGCCAGCCTGGCTATAAAGTGAGTGCAAGACTAGCCTGAACTACACAGTGAGACCCTGTCTCAAAAAACCATAAAAGAAAAACAATAGTATCATTAGGAACTTGGTATTTTTCTCAATACTTTCATCCCCATGTAGTTGTAATCAAAGTACATGTATTATTTTGTATTTCAGTGTTTCAGTTAAAATATCACAACTTTTTATGTGCTATCTCCTTTTCCTACCAACCATTTAAAAACATAAGCTATACAGCTTCACTTCCTGTTTGGCATGCATGTTTTCTGTAATAAACAATGTTGTGATGCACATTATTCATGAAATTTGGATGGATTCTTTGTGTATTTCTGGAAACACATGGCAGGACTTATCAGGGCCCAGCTGTGTTGCTGTTTTACCAGTCTCTCTCTTTCATTAATTTCATGCCTTTTCCCCTTGAACTACGCTTCCTTCCCACATTCTTACTCAGTTTGCTGATCTTGCTTCAGCTTAAGAAGCCAGACACCAGCTGATGAAACTCTCTTACCTTCTGTATAAATAAGATTAGGCTTGGCCTGAGTAACAGGAAACCTTAAAAGGTGACCTCCATAAGGGCAATGTGTATTTCTCTCTCACGCACGGGTCTCTAGCCTGTGATTCCAGGACTGGCATGGCCACTACTGTTGTCAGGACCCACACTGCTGCCTGGCTACTCCTGCTGCACCTGGTCCAAGGACTGGCATGTGATAGAGTCACAGTGATACTTGCGGAGTGACTGAAATAGCTTTAACTAACTGCAGGATATTTTAAACTTTGGATATAGAAAAACCGATTAACTAAAGAGTGAACACAATCTCAGTGCCTCAATAATATCTAAAGATATTTGCTATTATATTTTTTCTGTCCATTTGATAAACAAAACTGGTGCTTCATCCAATTTCATTTGTGTTTTTATTACTAGGGAGGGTGAATATTTGTTTATTATTGTAGTTCCTTGTTTCAAAGGGTTCTTGTTTCCTTCCTGATGCTTCACTATAAATTTATATAAAATGATAAAGTTATTAAAATTTAAAAATGATACCATTTATTAAAATGATAGTTATTCTGTTATTTATATGTCTGAATATATAAGACACATGCCATATCTAGCCATCTATCTACCTACCTGTCTTTCTGTTCTTTTTGTGGCACTGTGCACTGGATCTAGCTCCTCGTGCATGCTAGGCAAGTGCTCTGTCACTAGGTATGTCACCAGCCCTGTAAGTAAATTTTAAAAAAAGTTTCGAGGCGGGATCTTATTAAGTTGTCTAGACCGGCTGCGAACTTGTGATGGTCCTGCCTTAGCTGGCATAATAGTGGCTGGGATAACAAGCATGTGCCACAGTGCCTGGGTTGGGAATACAATCTTGTACATAAACATTTGTGTATATATACTGTGTGGGTATATGTGTAATTTGCATGTCCTAGCAGCCATCATGGGTTTAGGGCAGTTCTTGGGTTCCCTAACCTTGATGTTAGATATTCCTGTGTTTGAATCCCAGCTCCATTCCTATTCAAATGACTTGCCCTTCCTAAAATTTGTAGCACTGTCTGTCGAATGATGATTTTCTTGATAGTTTTACTTCAATGTATTTTGAAAACACTTTTTACAACTTTACTGTATTTAACTTGTTCATTTCATGTATTATACCTTCACCAAACTTTAAAAACTCCTCTAAAATTCTGATAAATATTCAATTTCTTTCTCTTCAAGATTTTCTGTGGTCAGAATTTTACTGAGTATGAATTGCATTTTGGGTATAAGTGCTCACGCGTTCTGATGTTTGCAGAAGCCCACTTGCAAAGTCAGGAAAGGATTGATGCCTGACCTCAGGGCACACACACTGTGAAGGGGCAAACACGGGTGCCACAAACGGAAGTGACTACCCCCCTCAGCTCAAGGGAGTTGTTTAGCAGGGCAAGATTGTGGCATAGCCCTGGTTGGCGTGGGGTTATGTGGGGCACCAGGTACACAGTTTAAATGGCACTGGACATGCAACAAAGTGGGAACATCTGCATTTCCAAAATTATTTTCAGAGAATATGACATGGTGTCTTGGGTACTTTTCTCTCATTGCTGAGACAAAATACCCAACACCCAAAATGAAGGAAAGAAAGGTTTATTTAACTTACAGTTTGTGAAGGTTTCAGTCCATACTTGGCTGATTCTGAGGCAGAGTGGCACATGGCAGAGGGCAAACTGTTCAGGGCGGCAGAGCACAGCAAAAACAACCAGCAAAAGGAAGGACATTGTAAACAGCCTATTCCCACCCAGGGGGCATGTAGCTCTCACAGTCTCCATGCCCTCCTCTTCCACAGGCTCAGGATGTTTACAAAGTAAGCACTCTGGCTTCCTGCTGAATCACTCAGTTAAACCTCCAGATTCCCCAAGTTGACACAATGTATCAACCATAACACATGGTATGGAGATACTGAGCTGATCTCCAGCCCCACTTTTTTTTTTTTTTTTGCGGTACTGGGGATCGAACTCAGGACCCTGCGCTTGCTAGGCAAGCGCTTATTCCACTGAGCTATATCCCCAGCCCCTCCAGCCCCACTTTTAAAAAAATTTTGAGATGGGGGACAGAGTCTTGGTGAGTGATTAAGTTGCCCAGCGTGGGTTCAAACTTGCAGTCTGCCTGCCTCAGCCTTCCGGCGAGCTGGGATTACAGGTGTGTGCTAGAGGGAGTATTTGAATAAATATTGAGTCCCCCTACTTAGGGAGGTGGAACTCAGATCCCCACCCTGGCTGAAGATCGTGCTCTCGAAAGGGCAGGAGCCCAGTAAACTTTTGGCCCTGGTTGTGCTGAGTGATTGATGTGAGCTGGAATACCAGCCTTTCCTTTCTGCTCTGGCCCTTCAGTGCTCGGTCTTTCCTCCTCTTTGACTAAAGGGTTCTCCTTTTGTGTTGTTTTTTGAGACTGGGTCTCACTGTGTACTGCACAAGTACACCCACACAAGTTGACCCTGAACTTGAGTCATCCTCCGGCCTTAGCCTCCCAGGGGCTGAGATTGCAGGTGTGTGCCACCACGTTTGGCGCTCATCTTCCTTTTCTGAGGTTTTGGTTACTCACCATCAACTATAATCTGAAAATATTAAGTGGAGAATTCCAGAATAAACAATTATTAAGCGTGATAGAACTTTTTTTTTTTTTTTTGTGGTACTGGGGATCAAACTCAGGACCTTGTGCTTGCCAGGCAGGCACTTATTGCACTGAGCTATATCCCCAGCCCAGGTGTGATAGAATCTTGCACCACCCCATTCTGTTGCACTTGACCTGTGAATCATTGCTCATCCAGTGTACCCACGCTGGGTACATTACCCACCCCCTGGTCACTTAATAGTCATTTGGGTTATCAGATTCCCTGTCCACAGTGCTTGTGTTTGACTGACCCCTACTTCACTAACTGTGGGCCCCGAAGCACAAGATAGTGATACTGTCATTTCAGATACATCAAAGAGAAGTCAAGTTTCCTTTAACTAGAACAAGCCAAGGTACAGTAAAATATTTTGAGAGAGAAAGAAATTATAGTCACGTAACTTTTATTAGAGTATATTGTTAATTGTTCTATTTTATTATAACTAATTATTGTTAATTTCTTACTGTACTTAATTTATAAATTAAACTTTATCATAAGTATGTATATATAGAAAAAAGTAGTGTATTTAGGGTTTAGGACTGTGGTATCTGCAGTTTCAAGCATCTACGGGAGGTCTTCGAACCTGTCTCCAGAAGATAAGGGGCTCTGATGTACTATTTAAAGAATAGCTGTTGGAAATGACCTGTTCTTAAGTGATGAAAACCTTACAAACAAGAGTCTAAGTCCCTTCACTGCTCTTAGCTTTGGTGGCCTCACCTCTGGGACTCTGCTTTGAGAATATGTCCCTGGTTATCCAACACAGACACTGTTTTCTTCATTCCAGGAGATCCAGATCCTGCCAATCAGACCTGAATTAGGGACTCAAATACCTGAGCTCTGAGGAATAAATAGCATTTAAACCAGGCTTCTTGCCTGGCTTGCACATTGGCCAGATCTGGGCACCATGGACCAGACCCGTAGGCAATGTGTCCCAAGCTCAGGCTTCCTCATCCACCTGTCCATCTGTTCAAATAGGATTCCCATCCGATTCCTGCCCCTAGGAGTGGTTGACCTTGTCTCTGACAAGCCACAGCCCAGGGACACCATCTTGACTGGCAGGCCTTGCTCTTCCCTGGACAGCATAGGTGGGCATCTGTGGATAAGGGACCTTCATGCTCTGCTTAGGTGTCTTCAGCTCTAAGTCAAAGGGATCAGATGAGCTGCAGATTTCAGGCACTGCCTGTGAGCATCTGGCCTCTCTGCAGAAACTAAAGTGAACTCCAGAGTCAAAGGTTCAGGGAGCCTGAACCTGTCTGCTGTCAGAGAACCAGGAAATGCGTCCTGTGAGCAGGGTTTCAGATGAAGAAGGTGGAAGCTGGGAAAGACCAGGGCTCAGAGAAAGTCTGAGTGAGTGATGACTGCTGCCATTTAGGAGGGAATTGTGAGCGATCCAGAGAGAAGAGGATGTGGGGAGGAGAGGCCAAGGGCAACCACAGCCCTCCTGGTCCTGACTAGGTATCAATTGGGGTCACACACTCTTCTATTTAGAGATGGGAATGACTTGCCCAAAGCCACCCAGCTAACCACTTGGGCTTGAACTTCCTGTTGTGCAGTGAGGATAATGAGCTCTGTTAAGCTTAACTGTAGCCCGCAGTGTGCCCACACAGTAAAGTGGTCCTCATGTTCAGGGGGTGACTTCATGGGTGATACATTAGTATGTCAACAGAGTATATTTGCAGTTAATTTAAAAAATTGAGATAATGAATGAAACTTCGAGTGGAATCACTTTTACAATTTAAAGAATTGTTAGAACAAGTGAAATTTAGATTCTAATCCCTAAAAATTATGATTTAAAATAGGCATTAGGGAAAATACTTATAATAATATAAAGATGCTTTAAAAAGATACTTTAATTAATGTTTAAAACAAGGACATTCAAAAAGAAAGTAAACATTTTGTAAAATGAAAGTTCATTTTAATTTAAAAAATTATAAAAACATAGACATATGTTATTAGGATAATATCTGGGGGCTGTAGCCAGGCATGCTGGCACACTCCTGTAACCCTAGCATTTGAGAGGTTGAGGCAGGAGGACTGCAGTGAGTTCAAGACCATCCTGAACTGCATAGCAAGACCCTGTTTCAAAAAGAAAAAAATTCTAGGGGTTGTACAGTGGATTTTTTTTGTACAGCAGATATTAACTATTGTTTTCTCTGACATTTTAGGCAGTTTAAAAGATATACTTTCTTTTTGTTTATCTGTACTTTATATTTCTCAACAATAAAATAAGTGTATATATCTATATCTTTTCCCCAGTGCTAGGCATTAAACCTAGTACATAATAGGTAAGTACTCTCCTACTGAGCTATGTCCCCATTCTCTACTCTCTTTATAATTTTTATAAAGAATTAAAAGTATTTTCCCCCTGAATAATTAAAAAAGAATAACCACACCAATTCAGATTATTGAATGAAGGTAAGAAACTCAGATGGCAGAGAATCAGCCTGTAAAGCCCACTGTCCAAGCCAAAGCCGTACTTGTCAAGTACTTTATATGCGCTAGAACACAATACTTTAAAAATCAAAATGGATAAAAAGGTTGGGTGTGGTGGTGCACACCTGTAATCCCAGCACTAAGGAGGCTGAGGCGAAGGCAGGAGGATCCCTGTGAGTTCAAGGCCAGCCTGAGCTACATAGTGAGTTCATGGTCAGCCTGAACTGCATAGCGAGACCCTGCCTCAAAAAACAAAACCAAAAACAAATGAAAGAATTAAGAAACTCCCCAAGATGAGCGAGTATCACAGTTTTAAGGGAAGGCAGAATGCAGCCCTGCACTTGCCTCCTTGGGATTACAGGTTATTCAGCCTCGTTACACAGAGAGGAAAGAGGAGCTGCGCTAGTGAGCGAGTGGCCCTGAGCGTCTGTCACACGCCTACTGAAGGATGTAAAGGTGCTTGCTTTTCCCTTGGAGCAGGAGCTTTTTTGTGTGCTTTCTCTGTATTTTCCGACATCCTGTTTTAAAAGTGATCTTCCCAGCTCACAAAGGGGAATAAAAATGAATTGTAAAAATATGGAAAATGTTTGAAATCACTAATAAAAAATTTCAAATTAAGACACTGGGGGCTAGGATGTAGCTCTGTGGCAGAGTGTGCATGCTTAGCATGTGCAAGGCCCTGGGTTCTTTTCCCAGTACCAGGAAAAAACCAACCAAACAACCATCCAACCAACCAACCAACCAACCAGCCAGTCAACAAACAAGCAAAACAGGACTAACATTACCTTTTTCCCCTATAAATGTTTCAAGTAAAAAAAAATAAGTGCCAGTGCCTTCTGCTGGGGAGAGTGCAAGGAAGATAGCCATTAGATGTGTCCCACTCAGCCTGCTGCTGCATGCTGCCCTGGACAGCTACTAATGCGGCTCCCCCTTTTAACATTATTGAGTGATTTCTAGTGACATTTTTCACGAACTGATTGTGCAGTGCTCGAGTGCAGACTGCACTGCAGAGGTGAGAGCAGAACGCGGTGTGGAGGAGGGCACAGGGCAGTGCTGGCTCCACCCCTGCGCTTCACACACAGACTGGCACCCGCGTGTAGCAGAGATGGTATGTGCGTTTTGGACGTGGTGAGTGAAACACGGCAATTACCATAATAGTATTTTAACCTACCTATGGATTTATGTACACTCACCCTGTGTGGCCTGGGCAAGCCAGAAGGTTGGGCACCCATGAGTTAGTGGTTGCTGGTGGCAGGGTAAACTTCTGGAATTGTTTCAGAAAAGATTTGGCTGTAAACGCTATCAGCGATGACAATCCTAGATGGTGGCACTGCAGTTCCTTTCTAGTCAACCTTGTTAGGCTTCTTTTCATTACTAGGACAAAATACCTCAGCAAATCAACTTAAAGGAGATATTTTGGCCCATGGCTTCAGCAGTTTCGGTCCGTGGCTGGCTGACCCCATGGCTGCAGGCCTGTTGCAGGGAAGGGTGTGGTGCTGGAAGATGTGACCACAGACAGCTGCTCATGGAAAGCAGCCAAGGAGCGTGGTGTGGGGAAGAGAGGAAGAAGAAGAGAAGAGAGGACGGGGAGAGATAAGGTGAGAAGTTTTACTCTGAGTGACTATTTACTAAGTAGTTTCTTTGTACTAAATGCAATACCAGACTTTGGGAGCTTATATCCTAGTGTGTGGGACTCACAGTAGCCAAATACACCATACAATTAAAGGTGATTGCGGTGTGTAGAGTTTCCTATTGATGCTGTAAAAAATTAGCCAAACAAATACAGGGGTCGGGGCTGGGGATGTAGCTCAGTGGAATAAGCGCTTGCCTAGCAAGCACAGGGTCCTGAGTTCGATCCCCAGTACCGCAAAAAAAACCAAAAAAACAAAAAAAAAAAAAACAAATAAAGGGGTCTTGGTGATTACAATAAAGAAAATAAAAGATGTACTAGGTTGCTGCTGTAACCAATGAGCACAGATTTAGTGGCTTAAGACAACTCAAATTTATCTTACAGTTTGGTTACTAGTTTTGTTTTTGTGCTGGAATTTGAACCCAGGGCCTCACATGTGATGTATATGTGCCCTACTACTGAGCTACACTCCCAGCCCGTCTTATAGTTCTGAATACCAGAAATCTCTCTGGGCTAAAATCAGGATGTCTGCAGGACTGCATTCCTAGGACCAGCTTGAGGGCAGGGTTGAAGGGAGAGTCATTCCTTGCTTTTCTAGCTTCTACATTTTGCCTGCATTGTTTTGGCTTCTGGGTTCATCTTCAAAACCAACAATCATATTACTCCGCTTCTCTGGCTCTTTTTTTCCTTTGGTACCGAGAATTGAACTTGGGACCTTGTGCTTGCCCGGCAGGCTCGGTGCTGTTGAGCTATATCTAAGGCCCCTTTGGCTCTTAAGGACCCTTGTGATTACACTGGTTCCATGTAAATAACTCAGGATGATTCTCCCATGTTCAAGTTCTTAATTTAACCACACTTGCAAAATCTACTTTGCATTTTGCCGTGTAAAGTAACATATTCACCTGTTCGAGGGATTATTTTGGAAGGGTCATTATCTGCCACATTATGGATACGTATGGGGAATAGAATGGTCATGGAGGGCTTCTCTGAGGAGGTGGCAAGTGAGCTGAGCTGTAAAGGATGAAGTGGAGCCACTTTGTCCTTATGAATGGCTGAGCGCGGAGGAGGGGAAAGTGAGATTGGAAAGGACCCGGTGTGTTTGAGGAAGAGAGACAGTATGGCTTCAACAAGAAACACTTTGACAAAAGCTAAGTTGCTGAAATGATCAGGTCCCTAACAACTTGTTTCAAGTAAGTATCTAGAAGGGTAAAGTATGCTGTTACCTCATCTTCAGCATTCCAAAATACAACAGGTTTTATTATGTAGAGTAATTTTAGGTTTATAGAAAATTGAACAAGAGTATAGATTTTCCATGTTTTACCCCCACCTACTTCCCCCATTATTATTATTATTGTTTTATTTTATTTTTTGTTTTTTAATGAGACAGGATCTTGCTATATAGTGCAGGCTGGGCTTGAACTCATTTATGTAGCCCAGGCTAGCCTTGAACTCACAGCAATCGTCTTGCCTCAGCCTCTTGGGTGCTGAGACTACAGGGTGTGCCACCATGCCCAAGTCTATTATTAGTATTGTTATGGTTGATACATTGTGTCAACTTGAGGAGTCCAGAAGTTTGGCTGAGTGATTCAGCAGGAAGCCAGGGTACTTATTTGTACACATCCTGATCCTGTGGAAGAGGAGGGCATGGAGATTGTGTGAGAGCTACATGCCCCCCTGGGTGGGGGCGGTCTGTTTACAATGTAGGGGAAGGAAGGAGGCTGCTTGCAGCCATTTCTCCCTTTTTGCTGTGGTTGTTTTTGCTGTGCTCTGCTGCCATGAACGGTTTGCCCTGTGCCCTGTGCCACTCTGCCTCTGAGCCAGCCAGTATGGACTGAAACCTCCACAGACTGTAAGCTAAATAAACCTTTCTTTCCTTCATTTTGGGTGCTGGGTATTTTGTCTCAGCAACGAGAAAAAAGTAACCAAGATAATAACAAGGTCTTGCTCTGTAGTGTAGGCTGGTCTTGAACATACTTATATAGTGCAGGCTGGCCTCAAACTCATGGCTCTCTTGCCTCAGCCTCTTTTTCTTTTTTGGTCTTTTTGAGACAGGGTCTCACTGTCCAGTTCACTTTGCAGCCCAGGCTGGTCTTGAACTCTCAACAATCCTCCTGCCTCAGCCTCCTGAGTGCTGGGATTATAGGTATATGCCACCATGCCTGGCCCCTTAGCCTCTTGAGTGCTGGGATTACGGGCATGTGCCACCACACCTGACTCTTATTATTATTATTTTTATGGATGATTTTTTCCATTTTTTAATTGAGTATAGTTGACAGAATCACATAGATTTGAAGAATTCAACATGATGTTTTGAGATACAATCAAACTGATTAACATATACATCACTTGACATACTTTTAGCAAATCTTTATTTCCTTGGCTTAGAAGTAACCATTTTATAATAGCATGTCAAAAAATACTTTTTTGGGGAGGGTCTTTTTGAGACAGAGTTTCACTAAGCAATTCAGGCTGTTCTTGAACTCAACTTTGCAGCCCAGGCTGGCCTCAAACTCATAGCAATCCTGCCTCAGCCTCTGTAGTGCTGGGATTACAGGTGTGCATTACCACACTGGGCTCAAAAACATACTCCTAAACAAAAATAAAAATGTGTTCAATATCTCACTCCCAGAGACAGATTCAGTTAAGTGAACATCATTCTAGAACATTTCCTGACATCTCTATACATGAATGCGTTTTTGAAAATTGGCAATATCATATATGCTGGGTTTTTTTTGTTGTTGTTGTACTGGGAATAGATCTCATGATCTTGTACTTGCCAGGCAGGTGCTGTGCTTCTGAGCTACATCCCCAGACCCCACATATGCTGTGTTTTAATGTGCTGTTTCACTTCATGGAGTGTAATGGACACCTTTTCAATTCAATAAATTAATGTCCACAACATGATCTCTTAATGATAAAATTAACAATGATTTTTGAACTCACTATGTAGCCCAGCCTAGCCTCAAACTAGCAGTGATCCTTTTGTCTCAGCCTCTAAAAGTGCTGGGATTACAGGTGTGCACCACCATGCCCAGCCAGACTGGCTTAACAATATACATGTTAGATTCCCCCATGTCTTTGTGGCTTAATAGCTTATTTCTTGTCACAGAACAGTATTCCACTGTGTGGATGTACCACAGTTTGGTTATCTGTTGAACCATTGACAGACATCTTCATTGTTTTCAAATTTTGGTGGTTATCAAGAGAGCAGCTATAGCCGGGTGTGGTAGCACACACCTGTAATCCCAGCACTTGGGAGGCTGAGGCAGGAGGATTGCTTTGAGTTCGAGACCAGCCTAGGCTACAAAGTGAGCTTAAGACCAGTCTGAACTACATAGCGAGACTCTGTCTCAAAGAAGACCAAAAAAAAAAAAAAAAAAGAGAGCAGCTATAAATATTTGTGTGCAATTTTGCATGGGCTTATGTTTTCCACTTAGTTTCAAAAATTAGACTTACTGAGTTAGCTCATGCCATTTCATTGACAATGCAAAATAAATAATTCTGTTCACATTGTTCTTGAATTTCACAAGAGTACACCATCCCCAAAGAAAAATGCTGGAGTACTCTTGCATAGAACTTACACATTAGATGATTTGCATAAGAAACAGTGAGGGCAGAAAAAAAGAAGCAGTGGACCTTGGTGAACATGTGCTAGAAAAAATACTTCCGGTAACTTGTGCTAGGTTTCAGATCTAGATTGCTCCCCAGAGGCCTCCGTGTGTGGAAGGTGATGGATCACAGGGTATGGAAGCTGACTTGCTCTCTGAGTCAGGGCCTGGTTTGGAGGTGGTTCACTGAGGGAGGGGCCTGGAAGGGTGCAGCACCCTCCCCGCACCTCCCTCCTTGTTCTGCTTCCTGGTTGCCAGGAGATGAGCAGCTTTCCCCCAGCATGCCCCTTTCCTCATGCCATTTCTGCCTTAGACCCTCCTGACCATGGACTGAAATCTCTAAAACCATGAGCCCAAATAAACATCTCTTCTTTTAGGTTGTGGGTGTCAGGTAGTGTGTCTCAGCACTAGGAAAGTAGCCAAGACAGACTACTTCTAAATTCTTAATATTTTTCTAAGTGTGGTGGTGCAGGCCTATAATCTCAGATACTCAGGAGGATGAGGCAGGCAGGAGGACTGCAAGTTTCAGGCCAGCCTTGGGTACTTAGCATGACCCTATCGCAAAATAAAATAAAAGAGTTTAGGGCATAGCTCAGTGGTAGAGTGTTTGCCAAACCTGTACAAGGCCCTGGGTTCAATCCCCAGCACACACCATCCCCAAAGAAGAAGATCTTGATATTTAACAGACTCTTACGTCTGAAATTTGAATATATAAAACATTCTCACTGCAGTAAGTTATAGACACAAAGTGTGTAAAACCCAACATACACTGAAATTGAGCTGGCCTCAGTGAAATAGTAATGGCAAAACTAAAAATCAGTTAGGGCTGGTGGTGTTGCTCAGTGATAGCACGATTGCTTAGCAAGGCTCGGGGTTCCACCCCCAGAACCACCACCACCACAACAAAACCCCCAAATTAAATCTAACGCTAAGTTTAGTTAAAACTTAGGAGAAAAATCTTCCAGGGCAACACAAATTGTTGTCAGTTTTCTAAATACTCAGTAGGAAGAAGTAGAAACAAGAGGCCTGTATTTTGAAGAAGACTGATGCACGTGGAGGATGTGAGATTCTTGGAATAAATAGTACATAACTTGGTGTTATTTCTCAGATCCAATGTTGCTTGATGTCTGGCAAACTTAGAGTCTTACACTTACTTGTATATTGCTGGTAGGTAGCCTTTTGCAATTATATATTTCTGATCATAAGAAGAGTATACTTTGGTCAAACTGTAACATAGGCTTGTTTCTATTTCTCCTCCTCCTTCTTCTTCATCCTCTATTCCTTCCACTCCTCCCCCACTTCCTCTCTTTTTTTTTTTTTTTTTTAAATTTTGAGACGGTGCCTTGCTATGCAGTCCAGCCTCGCCTGGAACTCTCTCTTGTAGCCCAGACTGGTCTCAAACGTGTGGTTCTCTCGCCTCAGCCTCTGGGTGCTGGGATGACAGGCAGGAGCTGCCACTCTGCCTTCAGTTTCTTCATTTATAAAAAGGGAAATTAATCCTACAGCTAATCTCTAGATTGTTTTCTAATTCTAATTCCCCAGCGCTTCAAGCCTAGAACACTGTAGGAAAGGAAATAGACTCTGATAATATAGAATATTTAGGAATGCAGGTATTCTGTTTAATTGCACTTATGATTAATCTGGTTCAAAACTTGTTAGAAATTATAAATCCACTTTTGTCTAGGAAAATGCAAGTCCAGGGAACTTAAGGGAGTTTCTTTTGAGGATTCTTCCAACTATGGGTTGAGGTTTCAGGAATGGAGAGGGGTGAAATAGAAGAAATTGAGTGGGAATAAGGGTATAGAGGCCAGGTTTTACCTTAGAAAACATTTTTAAAAAAATAACTTGCAGTTTGTCAGCGTGAAGAATGAGGTGAGGTTCCCAAGTGGGTTGCTGTGCAGTGCACCACATTACTGCTGCAGGGTTGGCGCGCTGAAGTCCTCAGTTTCTTTTGACTTCCGGCTTTATTTACTTTTGCTTATCTAGTTCAACCAGAAGAGCAGTAGGCAGAAATTAAAGGCCTTTAAGAGTGCACTGTGGTTGGGACAGGACAGAGAATTGTACTGGAGTTGGCTGTGACATCAGAAGCCATTTGGAGTCTTGATGGCCAGGGCTCAAACCTTGCAGGTGGAGTGAGAAGGAATATGCACCTGCTGCTGTGGCAACCGTGGACTTTCCCCCAGGTTTGACTTACTTTGGAGCCCTTTTGACAGTAGCTGCAGCACGTTTGCTATCTGAGCGGCTTGCTTTCTCGGCTTGGTGTCTGGACTGCTGAGGTTTGCTGCCTGCTCTCACACGTGGGACTTAGTCCCGGTTTTGAGTATAGCTGACTGCCTGCTTGCTCCCCTGTCCTGGCCGGTATGTTGGGCACGTCCGAGGGCCCTCTAGGGGATCCTGTGGGCCAGGAGGAGAACGCAGAGAGGCTGCTGATTTTACCCTGGGATGGGGATGGTCACTTTTCTCTCAGGTGCACCCCCCAACCCTCCAGAGCTGTATTTAGCCTTTTCTCCCTCTAGTACTGGGGGTGGAAGCCAGGGCCTTTGCCAGAACTACAAGATGTTTCATAAAATTTAAGGAACATTAATTTGGAATCCATTTCCAATGCCCATAATCCAACCTCAGGAGGAGGCTCTAGAAGAGGGATCGTAAATCCAAGTGCAGACCAAGAAATTTAATGAAACCTTGTGTCAACACCACCACCAAAGAATAAATTGCCTGAGTATGTAATTTAGTGGTAGAACACTTCGGTATCATTCATTATTACCCTCTTTCCAATTTGTCTTTTTTTTTTTTTTTTTTTTACTTAGGGTAGCTTATGTTATGATGAACCTTATTTATTTATTTATTTATTTATTTATTTATTTATTTATTTTGTTCTTCTGAGACAGGGTCTCACTATGTAGTTCAGGCTGACCTTCAGCTCATTTTGTAGCCCAGGCTGGTCTTGAACTCACAACAATCCTCCTGCCTCAGCCTCCTGAGGGCTGGGATTACAGGTGTGCACTACCACAGCCGGCTTGTTATGATGAATTTTAATCTTTTTAACTTAAAAAAAAACTTTAGATTTACCAAAAAGTTGAAAAAATAGTACAAAGAATTCCTGTATGTTCGTTGTTTCTTCATTTCCACTCCTCAAATGTGAACATTTCTTTTCTTCCCCGCTTCTGCTTTTTCCTGCTGGGTCAGGGCTTAAATCCAGGGCCTCTTAGATGGTAGGCAAGTGCTTTACCACTTAGCCATATTCCCAGGCTTCTTTTTTTTAAAATAGATTCTCTCTCTGTTGGCAAGACTGGCTTTGAACTGGGTCCAGCCAATCCTCAATCTTCTGCATAGCTGGGACTACAAGCATGCGCTACAGCTGGTTACACATACACCTTTTTTTCTGAATCACTTAAAAGTAAAAATGCAAGCATAATTTTCCTTTACCCACAAACACTTCAATGCATATTTTCTAAATATTAGGATATTTGCTTACACAATGACAATAAAAAAATCAGGGAATAACATCAATATTGATCCTTTGGTTAAGGTAGTTGTATTAGTAACCTGTTGCAGCTATAACAAATTATCACAAGGTGGTTTAAAAACAATTTAAATATAATTTATTACACATCTGGAAGTCAGAAGTCCAAAATGGGGTTAACTTGGCTGGAATCAAGGTATCAGCAAGACTGGTTTCTTCTGGGGATTTCAGGGAAGAATTCTTTTCTGGACTCCAGAGGCGGACCGGACTTCTCAGCCTGCAGCACCTCCCTTCATTTTCAAGCCAGCAGAGTAGCATTTTCAAATCTGTCTTATCTTTCTTCTGCATCTGTCATTACATCTCTTACTGTGGTTCCTGTCAATCCCCCAGGTCCTAGGGATGGAACCCAGGACCTGTGCATGCTAGGCAAGCCCTCTACAACATAGTACATGCCTGTTCTTCCTGACTCCTTCTTACCAGAACCCTTATGATTACACTGAACCCACGTCGTTTATCTAGAATCAACATCTCGAGATTTAATCACATCTTCAAAGTCTTTTTTGTGAAATATG